>JASDQU010174213.1:0-15329 GCA_032191745.1 Picea mariana | reverse complement strand
TCAGTGTGGTGGGTGTATCCAACAATTTTTACCACAGATACATTACTAATTCCTCTAAATTGCCTCTGGGTTTCATGGTATGAATCATCATAGAAAAAAATTTATAGATAAAATGCTACATTGACTTTCTTGGAGAAGAAAAACCCTAGGATCAATGAGCTCTCATACCAAATGTTATGATCCAACCCCTTAAAAATGATAAGAAATCAATAAAATTCAGTCCACTTCGAGGGGAAACCCTCCTTTACAATATATAAACTTGAAAACACAATGTGAGATGAGATAATATGATCCTAATACTATATATCCTTGATATATATATAGGAGACAAAGGGTTAAAAATATAATTAAAGGGTGCAAAGAAGGGTTCTAGCCAACCTACTAGAAATGTAATAATTCAATATCTAGGGCATAATAAGGGGTTTTATACATATTATGGGGATTTTTATAGGTATTAACACTAGAGGATGAGGCTAAACAAGAAGAGGAGCATACGACCACATCTGAAACTACTCTGCTTGCCTCCACTACTCAAGCAGGTAAAGCACACTCTAATGCTCTTTTTATTAATGAAATACTTGTAATAATAATAACAAAAAATATCAATTTAACATTTATTTCTTATTGCAATTGATGATCTGTGTGCCCCCTTGCATCAGCCTCAACTTTGTGAGTACATGACCAAGTCATCAATAAGACATGCAGAGGCTAGACCAACTGAAGGGAAAGAATAAACTAGCAACCCACTTTCTGAATTCATTTAAAAGAGATAGAAACTGAAAAATAAATGATTGTACTTAGAAACATCATGTACCATATTGTGAAAACATGTTTTTGATGATAAAATTTATTGAGATGAAGTATTTTGTATCTAAATGAATGAATGAATGTTATATGTTAATGGCTTATTATTATATGTTTCTTTATGCACAAAACCACATATGTTTCTTTATGAATTTGTTGACTTGCTTGTGTCTATGCCTGAATCTTAATATGAAACTTTCAACTATTTTCTAGTAGACAGTTTGGGTACTGGGGAATTTAGAGTGATGTGAGGTGGGGGAATGGCCATAATAGATTCCACCTTCACGTGGTTGGCCATGTTCAATAGATAATAAATTAGGATATGGATAATATTGGAGCAAACCTCCCTCGATCCAACAGAGCAACAACAAATTCAATGTTGACTTCGTTGTTGCTCCGTCATTTAGAGGTAGGTTTTCTCCAATATCATACTACTCCAATAAATTATTCTGAAAACCAAAAGGAATTCATTCAGGTATTCATGAACTCAAGTCTTTTTAATTATTATTTAGTCATAAAAATGTTTGTTAATTTATTTTATTCTTTAAGTGTTGATTAAATTATTAAAACAAACATGGGAAGACATTAAACAAATATTGGAGCAGCGTTAAATGAATATCATACATGGGAATCCATCTAATATCCAGGTATTTGAGTTGTTATTTCAATTCTAATGGCAATTGATTTGTATGATTGACATGATGATTTATATTGTGATTTTGGTTCTTCCAGCTCACATAGATGGAAAAGTGATGTCTTCACCTCAAGCTCTTGCTCCTCCAAAGAGGTATAGTTTACATTCCCTTTGTATACTATAGGTACCACCTCCTAAAGTGCAATTAAGTGATGGGATGATAAGTTAATTGATTTATATCTAATTAAGTGTAATGCTCATGATTTAGTTTTTAATGTCTTGTATAGTGATTATTCTAAGATGTTTTAATGTTGATAATTTTATGGCATGCTTCATTTATGATTACTCATTATTGTGATGATTAATTAAGGCCAGTATGGATAATTTGCAAAAACACATGATAATGTTATTGTCCAAGAAAATGTTATAATTCCTATTTTAAATTTGCATTGCAATGCTTAAAGTATTCAAGGTATAAGTTATTTCAACACTTACACTTAATGGAGGATAAAACATATGACCTTGAGTCTGAGCCTCAACTCAAACTAGAACAAAATGGTAATCATGCTAACTATAGACGTGGAAATTATATACTTGGAAATTTTGGCAATTATGCATTGAGTCTTTTTCATATTTTCATTTAGAGTGTTTGACATTATGGCCTCAATGTAAACCTTCCCATATTGTTCTTGTATTTGCATTATTTTCTACTAGATTTTATGATTAGGTGCTATAGGGATATATTTGTGGTTCTATAATTTCATCCATGAGATATGAAAATTTGGTCATACCTACTATAAACTTTGTACATTTAGGCTTTATTAATCACATGCTTAGTGATCAAACCTTTTATTTTCTTGCAATCTTCTTCTTTAGTGACTTTCAATATTGCAAGTTATTTCTTCTTCTCTTATTTACATATTGCCTTTGAGTTTTTGATGGACTCTACCAACCCTTTCTCGTTCCTTTACAATATGTTGTAGTGTTTTCTTTACCTTTATTTTGACAATGGTTTCTTTCTATGTGATTTCTAAGGCCTTAGGTAGGTGTGGGAGCACCTCCTCAAAACATGTGGATAGCTCTTCTCCTACCTCCATTGCAACTTCATGAACTTTTTCTTAAAGATTTCAGGTATTCAATCTTAATTCTTTAACATAAATAGCACAATCTTTCTCTGCTTCATTTGGTTAGATAAAAGTGTGGTGGTTTTCGTTCCTTGTTTTCTCAATTGACTCTAATTTTTTGTTGACAATTTGACTTGTATCTGCAACACTTCTATTTATTTTTCTCATTGTCTTGTTTTTTCCTTGAGATATAGATTATGAATCCATAGTTTTATCATGCAATCATACTTCTCCTTAAATATTCCTTTAATCTTAGTTTATAATTCTATAATGATCTTGGAAAGTGAGGGTAGATCTATCTTCCACAAGTCAATGATAAGTTGCAGTTAGATCCCATCTCCCTCTTCAAATTCTTCCATCATAAGAACTAATTGTGGTATATTGAATGAGTCCACTCTTCCACTCCCTTATCTTGAATACTTCATTGTAGAATATTTTTGTTTGATCTAAACACCAAACTCAAATCTAGAACTATTTTCATGCATTGTGACTATTGGGCTTTACACTACACTTGACATGGGTTGTGACAATGAGTTGGTAGTCATCATAGGATGCGTAGTAATGGAAATTTATAGAGGGACTTCATTTCTTATTAATTCCAAATGGAGTGGTAATAAATTATCTACTAATATAAGTTCCATATGAAGGTGAAAAACTTGTTGATTATATCCTCTTCCTCCTTCTCACCTAAGATGGTTACCCATCCAAATTGGTATCCCATAGATTCCACCATTTCCTTTTCCCTTTCCACTAACATCAATTCCCTGTGGATGTTCATATATCATATTGAGTATGGAGTCCTGGAATTTTCTTTTTGTCCATAATGGTGGAATCTATGGGATACCAATTTGGATGGGTAACCATCNTCCCTGTGGATGTTCATATATCATATTGAGTATGGAGTCCTGGAATTTTCTTTTTGTCCATAATGGTGGTGACATCTTATCTTGAAAGTCATCAATTCTCAACCCTCCATAGCTTGTGTCTAGTTGAATTTTCTTTGGTAACAAGACAATGAATCACATGTCACATGGGAGTGACCTTCCCTCTCCATTTTCCAGTGAGCCTCTACCAAAACCTTATAAATATAACTCCTACATGGGTGTAGGTAGGGGGAATTAGTTTTGTTGTGTCCAAGATAGGTCTAGGAAGTGTGATTGAAATCATTAGTTGTAAGAGTGTCTAAGGGATTTCAAGCTACATCGTGATGAGAGCGTACATTTTTCAATTATATGGTGTTGGAGCACTTAGTGCAGCTACAACAATGAGAACTTAATATTTTCACTTACCATAGGTGTATTTTATACACCTCGATATAAATTTAGCTACCCCTCATATATGGGGATATTGAAAGGCTACATGATAGAGTTAAATACTAGATACTCTTGCTAAGGGAGGAGGGGGTGGTAGGATAGTCTCATTGTTGGGTCATAATCCATTCCATGAAAAATAAGCATAACCCTTTTCCTTTGTGTCTCCAATTAATTCATACCCTCCCAAAAGTTGTATCGCGATTTAAATATATCCACACCTCCAAAAGGTCATATGTCCCTTTCATTCAATCCATCATTGTCTTATCATTATTTCTTTGTCACCCGTTCACTCTCAATGATGGAGAGAGTGAATGAGATACAGATAAATAGTCACAATACAATGATGGATTCAATGAAATGGACATATGAATGTTTGGAGGTGTGGAGGTAGTGAAAGCATGGTACAAATTTTGGTGAAATCATGGTTCAAAGTTCTGGATCCAACTCCAAATCACATAATTTGAAGAGGTACCAATTTTTAAATTTAATTAGGTTTGCTAGTAATCTTTCAACATGAAGTATCTTTGGTTGAGATAAATACTTTAGATCAAGCCTTCCTCTATTATCTTTCCATAAAAACAAAAATTAATATATTCCATCGTCCTCTTTTTTCTCACCCTCCACCTTCACATACTCCTTTCAATGGTATGTTGTCACCATATTCTATTATCCCTAACCCTAAATATAACCCTAACCCTAATCTTGGTACACCTTCATGACCCCTTGCTGGTGTCATTTCCACAAATATATTTTCATAATTCTTCCACTTGTTATGCCTTGGAACACTAGTCTATCCCAAAAACTCTATACAATAATGATCAATTGCTAGAATGCTCCAAAACTGCCTAGGTTTTCAAAACCCACATTACATCACCTAATCCCTCTTATTTAGTATAAATAGTCCCTCTTCCCAAACCTACTATAAAAAACCATTACTCACTTCTCATGACTAAAGGTGCTTGTTCCAATCCCATTTGCACTAAGAATTATCAAGTAAAATATCAACTATCCATAATCATCCTCAACTATGGTAGCAAAAAAAAACCTCATTATATCCCAATACTTTTTAACATGTCTTCATATACCTACCACAACTCACCCTTGTCCTTATCATCTAGTCTAGGTACAATAGTCCTCACCTTATATTTAATAAATGTTGTATCATAACCTTTTCCATCGAACTCCAATACATCGTCAAATGCGATGTCTCCCCCCTCAATTGTGTCGACTTACTTATGGGTATCCCCTATCAACAACACCTTAATACAATATATGATTTCATCCACAAAATTTATAAAATATTTAAAGAAGGAAAATCTTATAAACTTACCTCTACCACAAAATTGTGTTCTTTTAATCGTATAACAATCCAACCGATTAGTCTGAATAAATTTCTTTCTATTTTTGTTATACCTTGCACCAAATAGTTTATCATAGTCTTATATTTATATGATGCATGCATTATAACTTGTTTATATTAAGGTACAATTAATTTATCAATAAGTATTTGAATTTTGGGTCTTGATAGAATGCAAATTTAATAATAATTTTTATATTTGAAAATATTCTGATTTTGACTATGAGATTGTATGGGATTAATTGTTTGACTTTATCTATAAAAAATCCATTTGGATCATTCATCCAAAACTTGTTTTGGAGCTCTTGTGAGTCCATCCAATTTCCCTTGGGGAATTTAGAGATATTTTATTATATGTATCCCCTTTCTAAACTTATCTCTATGCATTGTACCAAGGGATGTCTCCTAGTAGGATACCCATCATGGGTCAAAGTTGGTGTTCACCAAATTGAGAGATTACTAAATGACTAAATAGATCCAAATTCATCCACGATCCCTCTTAAATGTATTTTGCATCTTTTATATGCTTTGCATTTCCTTTGGAAAACAAAGAATCCCTTTCAATTAACTATTTTATGTTTCATCCGCTTCCAACCTTGCTTACCATGGAAGGTGTCTTTGATGAGCACATTTTTTTTGTTTCCATAAAAAATTGTAATGGTCCTTTGATCATGAAGCACTAAACCTTAATTGAACTTTTGATATCACTAATCATCGTTCCTAAAATATGTGTACCTAAATCCCATCGAATTTTTCTGAGTTCTTATTGTTTAGAGTGTCTAGGGTAAAAATTCAGGTTTAGGATATGTACTTACAATCTATGGTTACTTATCCCAAATTCCATAGGGGTATTCAAGTCCCAATGCAACCTATCATCATCAAAATAGCCAAAATCCAACCTCAAAATAATTCATTTCTCTTGTTTCTCTCCATCTTTTAGTAAACTTGCAACAAAACACTCCCTAGCTACATAAGACATTTTACTACCAGCAGTTGTTTCTAAATTATTTGCATATCCTAGATAAATAGAGTTGAAGCATAGTACTAACTCCATTGATTCCTCTGTCTCCGAGCATGTAATGTGGTCATATGTTATTTTGATATCATTATAATCATAAGTTCCCTTGATCACATAGATTTTATTCTCTATAGTGGGAAGCATATAGTTCTTAAGCACGGGATTTTGTCTCCTAATTGTTTTTTCTTATTTCACAGTGTTTGATTTTGTCTCCTAAAACATTTTTCTTATTTCAAAGTGTCCCATAGCCATCTTTGTTGCATTGTCAAAGATTTAGGTTACCCATAATTTGAAGCCTTGACTAATAGTTTGTATGGCATACATGAACTATAAGATGTTGGCATACATGTCATTCATATATTTAGGCCATAATGCATGCTTGAATATTTGAAAAGTGAGGATTTGGTTTATGATGACTGCAGCAGAGTATATTCAGGCATCAAATTTATGAGATATGTGCATAATCCTAGAAGGTTGAAGTACTCTCATCCACCACTCCTTCACTATATACATAGGCATTCTTATAGAGTAAGCTACAATCTTTTATAAAAATGGTTAAGTGAAAAATCCCACAAATTTCTCGCTCTTCGTATGTCCTTTCCCAACCTTTACAAACACCAATTTAGCCAAGGAAAACTATGTTGGAAGCTCATTGCTCCTATTCAATTTTGTGGTTTTTTGGGCATGAATTCATGGTATGGGTTATTTACTTTGATTCAACTATGAGTAGCTTGGTTTATGTGCATGATAGGTTGTGTTTCACTTAAAAAATCATGGAAGAACTATGTTCTCGATGGCATTGGTTGCATGCCATGATGAGGTTATTATCTTTTCATGCATGGGATACTTTGTCAAAGATTTAGGTTACCCATAATTTGAAGCCTTGAATAACAATTTGTATGGCATACATGAACTATATGAGTTGGCATACATTCCATTCATATATTTAGGCCATAATGCATGCTTGAATGTTTGAAAACTTCATATTTGGTTTATGATTACTACAACAAAGTGTATTCAAAAATCAAATTTAAGATATATGTGCATAATCCTGGAACGTTGAAATAATCTCATCCACTACTCCTTTACTATATACATATGCATGCTCATAGATTAAGATACATCCTTTTATAAAAGTGGTTAAGGTTAAAATCCCACAAATTTCTCTCTCTTCGTATGTCCTTTCCCAACAATTATACCATAATTTGCCACACCATTTTCATTATGAGATGGCCTAGCCCTTGTCCCTAAATTGCAACTTGAAATTCCAAATTATCTCATCAAAATCACTTAAAAAATAGTGTTTTTACTTATATCTATGGGTTTCCTTGGTGAAACACGTGGACATCCCCGCCTTGCTAGTGTACAACCTGTAGATTCCCTAAACAATTATAAAAAATAAAATAATTTCATAATTTCGACAGGGATTTCAGTTGGGCTCATTTCCCAAACTCATTGAGCCTATACCAAATGGAATTAAACCTCCTTAACCTCATGAGGATGGTATAAAGGCACCTTTGAGGGCATGTATGAGGAGGACAACCTAGGTGCAAAGTTATGTTGAAGGAATTGCAAGCCTCCATATTCCCCTTCATATTATGAGTAGCATCCATGTAACCTGAAACCCTTGTTCCATCTTTCCTTAATTTTCATTATATGAGCATAAGGTGTGTTCATATCCTTATTATGTCATCCATGGAAGGGAAATATTAATGAGTGATGCTTGAAGGAAATTTTGGAGGAACCTGGGCGGTTGGCTTTGAGGTAGTGTCGACAGTTGGAGTCAGGTTGTAACTACTTCATTTCACCATTGTTAATAAAGAGTTATATTTTCCCCATACTTGTGTATTAATGATTCAATGTGTTTGTGTATGTCTAATCATTCTCCATATTTGAATCTATATATCATTTTATTGTATGATTTTATGCTATAACTACCTTTTTGCAGCACTTTCTTGATCTTCTCTTGCAAGTTAGTTCGAGCGGGATTCAAGAGAATTACTAGGGTCGAGACTAGGGAACAACACCAACCATAAGGATACAAGGCATGAAAATTTCTTCTCTCTATGATAAAGTAGTTATTTCATTACAAGTCTTGTGTGTGGGTTAGGGTTCTTTCTTTTACATGGTCAATCTTTGTTGCGACATGACCCAAAGTCACAGGGTGGAAATCTCATAACAGAATTGGCGACCATACTGGGGACATTCTCCTATATAGGGAGAGCCTAAATCCAACTATCATGTAAGTATAGCTGGGAGCCTCCTCTAACACAGGATTTAAACACAAGGTCGCATGAAGGAGAGATGAGGAGAGACCCCTCCGGAGCTTAACTAGGCATAGTGGAGAGATTGTATATGGGGATTTCGTTAGTACCCATACCTTCATGAGAGTTGGTGCCTTCAAGGATTAAGGCTTAGATACCCTACCCATACATTTGATCCCAACTATCGACTGTACCCCTCAGACATTGACTTCGATTTGGTGACCTTAGTGGACATTCCTAGCAATCACGTAGGTGACTATGGGGATTTTCCATGGTATCTGTAGCGGATTTCACAACACACTTCTTAGTACTAATGAAGGGTGCCCTGCGAAGCATGGGTACTTGCACCAGATAAGGATAGTTAGTGGAGGTCAGGATAAATGCTTCTCATTCTTCCATTCATTAGTCCACGACACTTAATCAACTAGTGC
Source organism: Picea mariana (assembly GCA_032191745.1). NCBI lineage: Eukaryota > Viridiplantae > Streptophyta > Pinopsida > Pinales > Pinaceae > Picea > Picea mariana. Next base: position 6,384 of record JASDQU010174213.1, on the reverse strand, counting down.
CTCTGTTTGGAAGGCCTTTACCCTACCTTGTGACTATTGTGGTCTCAGGACCTAATCCACCTGAGTCGACATATTAGCAAGGTATTTTCTGTCTATTTTTACCATTCAATATTTTTCTAGTGGTTTGATCCATGGTCATATAATTTCTTAGGTAGGCATGTACATGATCACTCGAGAGTTGACAACTCAAAGTGTTTGACCAAATGCCTCATAGATTGAGGAGAATTAGAGGTCTTCCTCCTAAGGAGGAAGTTAGAAATAATTATCCCTTGCTGCCACTAAGGCATCTCCTTGATCAATCCAGTTTTTTTATGTCAATTGTTCCAGTCAAAATCACAACTACAGAGCCCTCAGAGATTAATGCCTCAGAACCAGAGGTTGTAACGGTTGAATATATCAAAGTTGAAGAATACGCTTTGACTTATAATCCTCCGCTAATTGGAGCTTTCTCATCACCCATGTTGCAAGTTCCTCCTCCTATATCGGACTTTACTGATAGTATCCCTATTCACCGAGCAACTATGGATGACACTTCTCAAGTGTCTGGGTTGGGATTCCCTATAACTCCCACTTCGACAATAGTCACTGGTGGGATATTTCCACCTAGTGTATCCAACATAATGACTAGTGTGGTTAATTCCACCATAGTCACTATGCTCAACAAAATTGCTCTATTGGTCATTGGTTATGTTCCTTCCATGAGTGGATCCATGTCATTATTATCGACATCAAACACTTTTTATTTCAGTATGTCGTCAATGGGCATGCTCAACGTGTTGATTGGTTCCTAGTCAATGTCCCAAGTTTCTAACATTGGTGTAGGGATTTCTTCAATTCCCTACCAAGAGATACCTTGGGGTGGAGGTCACATTCCTCCATCATTCCCATCCATTGGCAGCAGGGATTTACAGTCTCTCAATATTAACCCCTTCAGAGGATGGGGCCCTTCTACAGGTGTTGTTAGCATGCCATCAACTTCCACTCCGTTCATGTTATATGGTGGATTTGGGAGAAATCATTTTTCCACATCTGTGGTATCGAGGGGGAACCCCTTCCAAGATTAGCGGAATCCCATGCAAGGGTATTTACCTTCACAGGGGATGCCTTCAGGGTACAACCCCTTTCTTGATCAGTATAACCCCATGCAAGGGCTAGTCCCTTCGCAGGGAGGTTCGGCAGGAGGAAACCCTAGATTTCCACTCGAAAATCATATGGGTGTAGGTTATCCTTTGTTCAACTAGATACAACAAGGTTTTACCCAAATTTTTGTTCCATTAGAAAATTCTACTAGAAACCTGGTGCCAATTACCATCCAGGACCCTCTTTCCAATTTGTTAATCAGTCGATGACGTATTCAAGGCTACCATTTCTGGAAACTCTCCATTTTCTAGACTTTTATAAGTTGATGAATGACCCAATTATCCATGACCACAGTTGGCCTGAGGTCCCCACCAAACTTCCCTTGGACATCATGAAGTTCGAGGGGAAGAGTGGTGAGGATCCACGTTACCACGTTACGACATTTCATTTATGGTACTCATCGAATTATTTAAATAATGACTAGATCCAGTTACACTTATTCCAGTGTACCCTCATTGGGGTCACTACAAAATGGTACATAGAACTGGAGTGGTAAAATTACGTGATGTTTGGTGACCTTTCCATGGGTTTTCTCAACCACTTCCAACTCCCTGTTTGCTATGATGCCAATACAAATATTTTGGATAAATTTGAAAAAAATAGCAGTACTCACATTTCAAGTCATATTCGAGAATGGAGGAGATTGATTAAATCCATGGTACTACATGAGTTTCTCTTGGATTTGTTCTTGAAGTCTTTGCGTACTTATATTTCTAAAGGCATATCCACTTCAGGAATATTTTTATAAGAGTAGGCAATCTTTAGGGCACAACAGTTGGAATTGATTTAGACTCAATATGGAATGCTCTATGATATTATGCCTAACGCGCCTCGTTCAAACCTTGACTTATTGAAACCAAAGTCACGACCTCATGTTGATGGCATAATAGGTTCCTCTGAAATCAAAGTCGTTGATCTGGTCTCTAAACAAATGCAACAATTGTTTACTTAAAAAACAGTGGTTGGTCTGGCCTCTATCTTGACCACCCCCATGACCCAGTCCTTGAATGTACATATTGTGCAATTGAAGACTCGGAAGGGTCCTCAACATCCTGGAAGGAAAAATAAAGGCAAAGGAAAGAAGGGTAGTGGGGGTAGTGATAAAAAATATAATAAGAATGCTAAGGGTGAAAAGGGTGAAAATAAAAAGGTGAAGTTCCCATGAAATATTTTTAGGGATGACCACCTCACTCATCAATTCCAAAATATGGAAGAGGTCCAACATTTAATAAATTTGTAGCAACAACAAAATCATGTCGTATTACAAATTATTTTTCTTCAAGGGAAAAAAAATGCAAGCTGGCTCTTCCACTTCTAACATGCAAGGGGGCACTCCAAGTGTATATTTACCTGATGGATCATTTAATTTCATTAATATGGTAAACAACACAAAATAAGAGGAGTTAGATGTGATGACCAGGTCTCGTTATTATAGTAATCCAGATTCGTCAATAAAAGGCAAAAAGACTTATGATCCTCACGGACCTCTTCACATAGAGAAACCAAAGAAGGAAATGATGACACGCATACTAAAAGGTGTGTACAAAAGAGAATCACATGACCCTAATGCCAGATCCATGCCCAACTACTCTATTTTTGAGGAATTAGCTCAAATTTCATGTGCAATGTCTTCTCTTGAGGTGCTTCAATTTTTCCATGTGCAACACATCACATTTCTTTCTACAATCAGAGCAGTGGATCCTTCTAGCCTGCTCATTATGAAGTTATATGGTTCTAATGTCAATCCCCACCTTCCTTACCATGTAGCCTTCCAAATAAGTGTGATTTACGAGAATAATTTGATCAAGAGGACCGTGGTCGATGAGGGGGCTTCAACCTGTGTCATGTGTTTGACTTGTTGGAAATCCATTGGCTCTATAGAACTCTTACCTTCTCCTACATTGTTAATCACATTTGACGGATGTTCATTTAGACCACACAGTCTCATTTCCTCTTTTCTAGTTTAGTTAGGAGGAAATATCATTTCCATAGAAGTAGAGGTAGTCGATGCATCCCTCTATTACAACTTGTTGTTGGGAAGGAGTTACACTTATGCAATGACGATCATCATATCATCGGTATTCCAGGTTTTATGTTTTCCTCATGAGGGAAAAATCGTAACTATTGATCGAATGGCGTTTAACCGGTATAGCTCCGTGATTAACCAGGGATCCACAATCTCATGGATTGAGAACTCTTAGTCTAAAACTGAGAGCATTATTACTGGAATGTATCCTTCACTTATGGGTACCTTTAATTTCCCATCATCATTGTTCTACATTCGTTCCACTCTAGCCAGCTACCAAAATTCAAGTTCCTCATCTCCTATCACAAGAGTCACTTCATTCAGCGCATCGTATTTTCAAGGCCCATGGGTGTTACCCTCACCGTATGAATTGGTAGAAGGTTGCACACATGTTGGAATGGATTTTCCACTGTCTATAGTAGAAGTCGCTTATTAGGTATACAACAAGATATTGCAGACCTACATAAAACTCCTTCTTTGACAGAGGAGGATGGTCTTTTTCTGGAACCTATTTGGACTCACAATTATTCAAATTCCCAAGACTGTCTTGATACCATATTTCCCTCAGAAGAGGATATTATTGAGGCAATGACTTGAGATGAAAGGCCATGGGAGGATATGCATCATAGATCGCATTTCCTCCCAGATATTAGTCATGTGGAAAATGGAGAATTCAAGTCAACCATTAGTAGGAGGGTTGAACGAATGGTAAATCCCTTGACTAGGAATGGTGTCTACACCGAGAGAAATATGGTGAATATATCAGAAACCATACCCATTAACATTTATAAGACCCCTGATGTTGTCGAAAATTTCTTTATTGGGGAAGAGTGTTCTCAAGGAGAAATTTGGGAGTATATGACACTTTTTAAGGAATTGAGAGATGTTTTCACTTGGTCATACAAGGAAATGCCTAGCATAGATCCTCGAATCATTCAACATGAGATTCGAACCTACAAGAATAATACATATTTTATGAGAAGAAGGAAATGAATACATATTATTAACATATTCTTAACACAGAATAACAGAGATACAGTAAAACTGGTTTTCTATTCAATAAGTAAATAAGTTGAAACTGTAAAATGTAGTGGAAAACAATCTTGCTAGAATGGTGGCAGCTTATCTCTGAGAAAAGATGTGACGGTTGTGCTCATTCTCCAGAAGATGGTTACAATGAGGCCTAAAGGCCTTTTACAATAAACAATAATGTCAAAAACCCTAGACATCCAAAAACCTAACCCTAGGAGATGAACCGCCAAAAAGTCAGATGGGCCCCATTTGGGTAAGTTAGTACATCAACTTCCCAGGGTCGTAAGTTTTTCATATGATATTCTTTTTAGACACACGATAGCCCGTTGGAAAGGTCTAACCGAGAAGAAAAATTTCCAACTAGCCTAATTTAGTGCCTATATTGGTCACTTGGGGCCCAAATCCCAAAAAACGTTGTTTAGGGCCTCAAAACGACCCCGAAAGTTTGGAACCCGAAAAACTACCGAAAAACTGCCAAGGTGGAAAATTATTTTTTGAGCTAGTGGAATAGGTGGGTGGCCACCAATATCCACTTGGATCAATCATCCCTCCTTAGGAAGCAATGATCTCCATTGCATTGAGTTCCTACATCAGATGAGGAAATTTCTACTGAATTTGGCCCCGGGTGAGCCACTTGCCTTGGTGCAAGAGTTGCCCTGCTTTGACGACTCGATAAAGTTGGATCCTTTGCTATCGAGCGCCCTTGATATGTGTGTCCAAAATATGATCATTGGATGTTTGTTGTATGCATTCGGGGTTGATCTCTGCTAGTGTTAGTTGTTCTGCTACTTCTGAGGTGTCCAATAATGGTGGGAAATAAAGTTGAAGGAGATCCACGTTGAACACTAGGTGCAAGACAAGGAAAGGAGGAATGTTGAGCTCAAAATAATTATCCCCCATAGCCTTGGTGATGGTGTACAACCCATAATAGAAGCTTCTGATGGGGTCTTGTAAGGTGTTCTTTCTACAAGTGAAACCAAACTTTGTCACCCACCTGAAACTTATGTGGCACCCGATGTTGATCATGGCACTGCTTGTACTTGTCATTAGACTTCTGTAGGATATCTTGAACCTATTGGAAGGTGTTGTAGATCCACTCAATGAACTGATGTCTTTGTCAGCTTCAGTTGGAGTAGGAGATGAGTCGACCGAGGTGACCGCAAGGGGAAGTGCAACATCTATGGGACCCAATTGTTGGAATCCCAACCCCACCTAAAATGGTTCTGGTTGGTTGAGCTATGCAGGGCTTGGTTATAGCTATGATGGACATAGGGAATACTTTCATTCCATGTACAAGGTTACTTGGAATTATACATGCGCAAGATATGCACAATCATTCGATTTACAACCTCGGTTTGGCCATCTGACCGGGGGTGGAAGGTTGTGGATTTGGTGAGCTTGGTGTCCAGCAGTGACCAGAGGCTTGACCAGAATGTGCTGAGAAATCGATTATTCTGATCCGAGACAATGGTTTATGGGATTCCAAAATGTACTCAGACTCACTCAAAGAAGATCTTGGTAGTGGCCTCTGATGTGATGCTCTTCTTGTAGGCAACCAGAATTGCCATCTTAGAAAAGCGATCGAAAACCACAAAAACACAGTCATTTCCCCGCTTCTTGGATGGGAGGCCCAACATGTAGTCCATTCAGATGGATTCCCATGGTCTGTCAAGAGTAGGAAGAGGGGTGTACATGCCCTATTTCTTACTGATCAGTTTGGAAATAGCACAGGCAGTGCAGGACTTGATATGCTTGTTAACCTCTTGTCAAAGTTTCGTCCAGTATAAATGTTTATGTATCATCTAAAATGTATTTTTGACACCGAAGTGTCCTACCACCTGACTGTAGTGGGCTTCCCAGATCAGCTTCACTCACTCGCTTGATGGAATGTATATATGGCCTCAAAGACACAACAACCCATCCTGAATATGGAAATTATCGACAACTATGTTTGAACCCAACATTTGGTAGGTGGTGGTGAAGTCCAAGTCTATCTAATAGAGTTGGGGCCATCTATAGGTCTCATGGCCGCAAGATTCTATCACCGTGGTGAGTTTTGCAACTGGAAGTCTGCTGAGGCAGTCAGCAATGCGGTTGGTGCTTCTTGTTTTATACTTGATGTTGAGGTGGAATTGTTGCAATATGTGGACCACTTTTGATGGCGTTCATTCTGAAATTTGTCTTGT
>JASDQU010174212.1:9959-20774 GCA_032191745.1 Picea mariana | reverse complement strand
GGCTTCCCTAGGAGTAAGCCTAGACGGAAGAAGTTCTTGTCAAGGTGACAGTGTGGGCAAGAATTTAGACATTGTGTCTCCGAGGGCACACTAAGTGAGCCGGACTTAGCTCACGTTTGCAAGTGTGCATAAGGGCGACAACATGGTAAAGATCTGATTAAAAGAGAAAGTAAGGACAAAAGCGAGTATTTTGCAATTGTGGATGAAAGCTTTTCTCTTTCTATTTCCCAAGAAGAAGGCCTTCCAGATATGATTGATGATAGCGTTGATGATTGCATAGCCATAGATGCATTATATTCTGCCCCTAGTACACCTGTTGTCTCATATTTAAAAGAAGAGATGGTTGTGGAGGGATGTATTTTCAACTGGGATTGAAGAAAAGAATCTAGAGGTTTCTCATTTTCCTGTGCAAAATAAAAGAGTTGTGTGCTCACCTATCTTTGATGAGTATTCGAATGAAGAAGAGCAGATCCCTACATCACATTTTGTTGACTTGGGAAGCAGCCAGCCTGTGTATGACGGCTATGAATCGGATTCTGATGTGGAAATCAGCCATCCTGGGTCTGCAAGTGACATTCAGCAGCAATTTGAAGAGCAGAGCTTTCCCACGGTTCTTGTTTATGACATTTATGAATCTGACCCTTGGGAGAGCCGTGAAGAAGAATCGGAGCAGCTGAAGGTGCAGTTTATAGCCTGCTCAGAACCTGTCAGCGAGCAACCACCACCTAGGATCAGTTAGTCTGCATCAGGCTTTCACCCACCTGCACTTGCCCAAGACATTCAGCCTGGTGTGAACATATGCAAGACAGAGCATGTTTTCTGTCACCAGCCCAGCGGATTTTGCCACTCATTCTATGAACCTGTAAGGGAGTATATGGAGTTGCATTTCCTTCATGTCTTGGAGCCACTCAACTTTATCCTGACTTCAGCACTGGGAGGAGAGCTGAAAAGCGTAATCATTTTGCTGTCACAGTTGCATTATTTTTATTTAATCAGTGACAGAGGAAACGAGTTTTCAGTTAGGAGGTTACTTGAGTGGATCTAGTGGAAGTCCACTTTCACCTAGCACTTTGTAAAAATTAGTTAGTATAGGATTGTACATAAATAAGCTTCCTCTAAAGCCCATGTGCTTGTTTTCGTTTTTAGGATAGTGTGCTTGTCGGCTTTTATTTCTCAGCAGGATGTTTTTTGAGCTAGACTCCATAGCCCAACAACTATGGCACTGGAACTGCGCGTTCTTGGCAATTCGTAGGGAGCATGCCATCCCCTGTAGAGCCAAATGTTATCACATTAAGTTGTCAAGGGCCGCAGGCCACAAACATAAGCGCAAAAGCACAACATTCAAAACGGCCCGTTATGAGCTCGAATCAAGCAAACATGCAAGTTCAATTTTCAACGGCTAGGATTCCATGTGGAGTTCAGATCGGCGGTTCGCGGGTATTCGGAATCCGAAAGTTGCTCGAAGTTTAGTGCCAGGGCAAAGGCCCGAGATCAAAGGTCGAGCAAAGATTTAATCTAGGCCGTAGATCTCATTATGAGAGATCAATGGTGGAAAATAATCGCGGGAATCGGAAGTTAAAAATGTCGTTAAAGTTGTTCGTCAAAGGTCCGAACTCCCGAAACCCGAAATTAGTGTGGGCCATCCGATCCAGCAGGACTCGTGGCACCAGATCCGAACTGCGGAGAAAGTCATTTCAGGAAAACTGAAGTGAGGAATGTGCAAATTTCCCAAGTCTCGAAATGTCGAAGGCCAGAGGTCCTGAAGTGTCGAAATTAATCTGGACCACCCATCAGCGGGGACATGTGGCTGAAATCCGTGAGCTCCGGATAAAGGCCCGAAGTAATCCTCGGTTGTTCGATTCATGAGGACACGTGTTAGTATATCCCCAGCTCCAGGTAAAGGCCTTTGAGAGCCCAAGTTTGAGATTTTATTTTCTCGGAGTCCGGAGACCCGAAAAGCGTCTCAGTCGTCGATCTCAAGGAGCCACGTGTCGTCAGATCCTTAGCTCTGGAGGTTTTGCTTGGGGAAAATATAGTTTGAAGTTTGAAAGGTCCGAAGCCCAAATCGCGAAGCAGGTCTTAGTCGTCGATTCAAAAAGGGAAGATCTGATCCATTGATTTGGAGGGGGCAGATTTGAGCCGATGATCATGAAGCCTCATCCAAGATCATGATATCGACGGCCACAATCCATTGCGAGAACGCAACATTCTCGGGCGATAATTTTCTTGAGCGGTCCCGCAATTGAAACCATGGTAAGTCAAAAGCGATACGTGGCGAAGGGAGATGGATTGCGGGCCCAAAAGCGGTCTGAATCCAAACCACCTTTGAGCGGCCCCGCAATCAAGTGCTCATATAACCTCAGCTCACTCCATAAATGGAAGGCATGGAGGGTCCGACCGTGGGTACTGAACCGTCAGCCCGTGGTACCCCTATGGGCAGATTTTCCTGCAAAACCCATGTCGATCTGAGCTCGCGTCTGACAAAGGGGTGCACATTCAGTTTGACAGAAGAACTCGCCGACGCAAAGCTTTGATTGTAGTGACCAGGTCACACTCTTGGTAGTGGCGTATTGTTCTAAGTATAAATAGATAGTTTTAATATTTTGTTATGGTCGTCAACTAGTTGAGCAGAGCTCCCTATTTTGTAATGTTTTGATGCTAGAACTTTTCTCTAGTTATGTATAAGATTTGAGACTTTCAGATTAATAGAAGTCAACCTATTTTCATCTCTTTGTAAAAACTGTGCTAAAACACTCAGGCATGGAGGATCCAGTCGAGGGTTGTTGTGTTGTTGTAATGTAGGTTTGATTTTAGTGGTATCGTGACCAGTTTTAGTAAGCTTCCTTGTGATCTTTTTCCCTCTAACACTGAATGGCTCGGGCATGGATGATCTAGTCGAGTTGTTGTAGTTGCATGTTGATGTAGGTTTGATCATTGTGTTGTTGTGACTGTGTTGTTTGGACATATTTCAGTGTCTGAAACTTGAGCTTAAGAGTGATCTTGAGTCTGAATTTTTCTTCTCCAAGCTGCTTGAAGGCCTGATGTCCATGGCAGTCTTGTCCACCTTTCGTACTAAGTCTTCCCTCTACTCACATTTAAACTCAATTCATTGACTGAAGTTAGTTGTGGCCCTCACTTCCCTATACATTTCTTGTCCAGTTATGTGTTGAACATCATTCATATATTGAGTTTTGTCCATTGACCTCCACTCATATAAAACCAACATCCACCAAAAACTCTGATGGGTACTAGGCTTACCTTCTCTGCAATTGGAAGGTGACTTCCAGTGCTAAGCTACTGTTACTATGCTCAAATCTCTCCTACTCCTCTCCCACTCTTCTCTTTTTCTCCCATTTGCTCTTGCTCTTGTGTAAAGCTTGCTACAAGTATTTGCAGCAACCTTTTTCTATTGGAATAAAAGAAATCTTTGGAGGATCCATGGTGCATTGAGATTCTTCTTGGTACCATCTTGCTACATCGGAGGTTATAGTTGTTTGGTTTATTTATTTGTGTATGCATTTGTTATAGATCTAGAGTAGAAATTCCAAGCAAAGTATTTTGCTTGGGTAGATCTATGGTAATAGTATTGTAGATCTAGTGAGTATTTTTTGGAATTTAGCAAAGTATTTTGTTCCATCTTTAATATCTACTCACATCTTCTCTTTTATGTAGCTTTGTTTCACAAGATTTGCAAGTCACCCAAGGGTTTTGTGGAAAAATTTCAGATCTGGAAATTTGTCCCTTCACCCAACTCAAGCCTCTTTAAATTTTTGTTCTAATTTTCTGTACATTTCTATTCATATTTTGGGCATTCTAACTCTCTTGAATAGGTCATTAAAATATATTTGCTTGCTGATTTTTTACACAGAAAATTTCTGTTATTACTAACAGAAATTATTTGAGTTTTTTTTTTTTGTTTTTGCAGTTTTTCCAGCAAGCTTTGTTTGTTGGTTTTTAGCAAATTTGAACCAGAAAAGAGGAGGTGTTGCCCATTTGGGGCCATAAAACTTCAAGAAAAGACCTCCCAAGTTGAGGTATTATTCACCCAACTCTTCTCTCTTCTTCTATCATTGTAAGCAAGCCCAGCCTCTTGGGCTTGCATTTCTTTCTAAGTCTAATTTTACTGCAATTTATTTCATAAATGTGCCTACACTTTGAATAGTGGATTGGCCTAGCCACCCATGCAAAATCGTAAGGCTAGAAGTTAGATTTATTTTCAGCTTTGTTATTGCATCTTAAGTTTGCCTCACTTTCCCTTAAGGCAAGGTTGAGAGGCTAGGATCTCTTTCTTTTCCTTCAAGTATTTGTTTATTTCATTCACCCACTTGGACACAAAACCGGTAGGCTTGTCCTCCATCTTGTGCCTTTGTTGAGGTTGCAAGTAGTTAGGTGCTTTTCAAGTTCATTTATTTCCTTTAATTCTTTTGCCTACACCCTGCAAAGAGGATTGGCCTAGCCACCCATGCAGTATCGTAAGGCTTGTTTCAAATGCTAAGTTGTTAACAGTTGTTTATGCTTCTAGTTTCATTTATTTTCTTTAAAGTTCATTGTTTATAGTTCACATAGTTAGAGGCATCTTTATTTTTCATCTTGTATAAGCTCTTGGAAGCATTTTTTCTTTTGCAATTTGTTCAAGTTGGATCTATAAGCTCAATGTTCATTTCATTTATTTTCAAGCTCTATCTCCTTAAGCATTTTAATACAAGTGTTATCATTGCTTAATTAATTAACTTGTAGCTTTAGGAGGGATCAATATACCTAGTTTAATTAGAACACCCTTTACTGGTGCAACTTTCGCCACCAAAATGAGGCTTGTGGAGGCTACTTGGGGTGTTAGGTGTTAATGTTTAAGTCATTATTATAGTTCTTTGCATTTCAATAGATAACAATAGCATAATACAAGATCATTGAGAAATACACAATCACAAGAGACACAGCATTTATCCTGGGAAACCCTCTAGGGGAAGAAAACCCAGCAAAACTTCCTTATTATAGATAGCCAATAAAATGCCAAGAGACAACTCAAACTAATATAGAAGATCCTCTCCCAAAGATGAGCCACTCTCTCTCCTTCTTTTCTAACTGCAGATCTGAAACTTGTCTCTCAATGAGCAAGTGAGTTGTGTGTCTAAGTGAGGCGCTAGCCTCTTTATTTATACAAGACTGGCACGTGTGAAATGTCTCTTCACTGGCAGGGCCAACTTCTCCAACTGGGTGGTTATAACCACCTTTATTATATTTCGGGGCCTCTTTAACATCTTCTGGGGCCGACTTCTTATTCTGCCTATTACAATTATCTTTTGACCAATCCGCAAAAGGGGATTTGGTCCTTTATAATAACCGACATGATCAATCCGCAATGGGGATTGATCCAATGAATAATATATCAAATAATAATAAGAATACACTTTGCAGTTACATTATTTTAACACTCCCCCTTAACAAGAAGGGTATTCTTCAGTAGCATCATGCGAGAGAGAGAGGCCTTTATCATCAACGGCATCAAGTGGCTGAGAGGACAACATCATCAATATCATCTTGGAACACTGACTGGTGTATCTATAAATCATCAAAAGTTTTCTTCATCGGCAGCATCGTCATTCTCAAAGGAATGCCATCATCATCTGCATCAATATGTATTAGTATAAAACTGATACATCATCATCATCACAGCACGAGGCTGGCTCATCATAATACAGGACTCTCTTTACGTCACAGTTCTCAAGATGGAAGCTCAGTACTCGTCTTGCTTTACGTCACAGCAATCAAGCTGGAAGCAAGATACTAGACTGGCTTTAAGTCACAGCTTCTCAAGCTGGAAGCACAGTACTAGTCCCATCTCAACGTCTTGCTTTACGTCACAGCACTTAAGCTGGAAGCAAGATACTCGTCCTGCTTTACGTCTCAGCAATCAAGCTGGAAGCAGGATACTAGACTAGCTTTACATCACAGCTGTCAAGTCGGAAGCACAGTTCTAGTCTCATCTCATCGTCTTGCTTTACGTCACAACAATAAAGCTAGAAGCAAGATGCTCGTCCTGCTTTACGTCACAACCATCAGGTCGGAAGCAGGATACTAGACTGGCTTTACGTCACAGCTATCCAGCCGAAAGCTCAATGCTAGTATCATCTCATCATCTTTCTTTACGTCACAACCATCAGGTCGGAAGCAAGGTACTCGTCTTTCTTTACGTCACAACCATCAGGTTGGAAGCAGGATACTAGACTGGGTTTACGTCACAGCTATCCAGTCGGAAGTTCAGTGCTAGTCACATCACATCATCTTGCTTTACGTCACAACCATCCGGTCGGAAGCAAGAGATGTCTCATCACAGCAACTACTCCCGCTTTCGAGGAAGGTCCTTTCGGACTATACCAAGCTTATCTCGAAAGTGCTCAAACTTTATACGAGATAGAGGCTTGGTCAACACATCAGAAACCTGTTCATCCGTGCTAATGTACTGGAGCTTTAAGGCTCCTCTCTGCACCATGTCACGGATGTAATGATATTGGATCTGTATGTGCTTCGACCTGTCGTGGAATACAGGATTCTCTGTCATCTTTATGCAGCTCTGGTTGTCACATAGGATCGTGGTTGTTTCCATCTCTAGGTCAAATAGACCGGTCAGCAACTTTCGAAGCCATATAGCTTCGCAGCTGACAGAACATGCAGCAATGTATTATGCTTTCGTTGTGCTGAGAACAATGTTGCATTGCTTCCTACTCTGCCACAAGATCATAGCTGATCCCAAACTGAAACAACATCCTAAAGTGCTTTTCCTGTCAAAAACACTTCCTGCCCAATCTGCATCAGTATATCCACTCAATGTGAAATTATGATCTCCATCATAGCTGAGACCACAATCTATTGTACCTTTAAGGTAACTCATCACATGTTTTGCAGCCACTAGATGAACATGTCTGGGTTCTACCAGAAACCGACTCAAGGTGTTCACGGCAAAACAAATGTTTGGTCTAGTGTTCATCAGGTACATCAGCGATCCAAAAATCTGTCTGTCCAGTCTGGCATCAATCAACTCTGACGAAGTGTCAACCAGTAGCTTCAGCTTTGCTTCCATGGGTGTATTCATGGACTTGCACTCCAGCATGTCGAATCTCTTCAGGATTTCGACTGTATACTTCCCTTAGTTAAGGAAGATCCTCTCAAGACTATGCCATACCTCAAGACCTAAGAAATAATGCATTAGGCCAAGGTCTTTCATGTCAAATTCTGAGGCAATTCTCTTCTTACATTCAGTGATGAGTTTTTCTTCTCCAGTTAAGAATAAGTCATCCACATATAGCAGTAATATAACTGGCTCATCGTTCATGACCTTGAAGTAGAGGTTAGAGTATGTTTTACTCTTGGTAAAGCCTAAGCTCGTCAAGAAACTGTCTATATGACCATACCAAGCTCTAGTAGCTTGCTTCAATCCGTATAAGGATTTCTTCAATCTGTAGACATGAGACTTCCTGTCTTCAACCTCAAATCCTTGAGGTTGCTCTATATACACTTCCTCTTCGATGACACCATTTAGGAAAGCTGTCTTCACGTCCATCTAGTGCAGCTTCCACTTCATCTTAGCTGCAAGAGCTATGATGGTTCTGATCGAAGTGTATCTGGCCACAGGAGCAAATGTCTCTTCATAGTCAATGCCTTCCTTTTGAGAAAAGCCACGAGCGACAAATCTTGATTTATACTTCTCAATACTTCCATCAGCAGCATGTTTTATTTTGAAGAGCCATCTGGAGGATACCACATCTTTACTCTTCGGTCTGGGAACTATTTCCCATACTTCGTTCTTCGTTATGGATTGGTATTCCTCTGTCATGTCAACTGCCCATTCTTTCCTCTGAATGGCTTCTTCAAAGCAGGTAGGCTCCTCTTCTAGAAGATGACACATCAAAGCCGTATAACTGGAGAATGGCTTTGGCCTTTTCACTTGTCTCGTAGTTCCTTGGGGAACATCATACTTCTCTCCATCTTGAATAAGCTCTCTAGCCCAAGCTGGCTTCCTTTTATGGAGGATCGTCATCTGAGGAGGTTCTTGAACTTCTATCATGTCATGATCTTCTAGTAATTCTTTATCAGGGGAAGTTATGACTTCCCTCACTGGTTCAGCAGCTCTGGGAACCTCCCTCACTGGTTCAGCAGTCCTGGGGATTACGGGTTCCTCTTCATATACTTCTTCAAGCTGGCATCTTCTTGATTTCTTAAGCACTGCATCTTCATCAAAAGTCACGTCCCTGCTAATCTCAATGTGACGATGACCTAGTATATAGATTCTGAAGGCCTTGGAGACCTCACAGTATCCCACAAATGTTCCCTTCTTTCCTGAAGGTTCCAGCTTGTTTCTCTTCTCTTTCAGTATATGAATAAATACTGGGCAGCCAAATATTTTGAGATGGCTTACCTCTGCCTTCTTTCCGGTGAACATCTCTTTCGGGGTCTTGAGCCAAAGTGCACTATGGGATAATCGGTTCTGCACATATACAGTTGCCATTGCTGCTTCTGCCCATAAGCACATAGGAAGATCTTGATCATGGATCATAGTCTTCACAGCTTCCATTATTGTTTTGTTCCTTCGTTCAGCTACACCGTTTTGTTGGGGATTATAGGGAGTGGTGAGTTCCCTCTTGATCCCAACATCTTTGCAGAAGTTCACAAACTCTTTTGATGTATATTCTCCTCCATTATCTGACCTGAGTATCTTAATCTTTCTTTCAGAAGGATTCTCTATCAAGGCTTTGAATTCCTTGAACTTACTAAACACTTTATCTTTAGATTTCAAGAGATACAACCAAGTCTTACGAGAATAATCATGAATAAATGATGCATAATATACATACCCACTAATGGAGGACGATGGCATTGGGCCACACACATCTGAATGAATGAGTTCTAGGACTCCTTCTGCTTTGTTGTCTTTCTTCGGAAAAGGGTTCTTGATGTTCTTCCCTTGTGCACATCCATTGCATACGCCTTCATGGTCAACCTTGAGTTCTGGTAAACCTATGACCGCTTTCCATATGCATGGTAGCGCCTTGTAGTTGATGTGAGCTAATCTTCTATGCCAAAGTTCACATGAGTTTTCAATGGCGTGGGTCATGGCAGCCTCTGAGTGACCCTTTAGTTTATACAAGCCATTTTCTTCACTTCCAATGATGATTGTTTCTTTTATGGTCTCTCTTTTAGCACATTGCCTTCTGAAACTTTCACTATAGCTTCCTCAGGGTTATTACCTGTGACCTAGAGCAAGGTCAACAAAACAACAAGCAAGAATAATATCCTTTTGATAATATAGAGCCATAGCATGAACAATCATCACATTAGCTCCTTTAGAGCTATCACTTGTAATTTATCTGAAGCAAAGATTAAAGGTAAGGAATACAATACGGAATGAGGTCAACACTCTCATAGTGTTATGATCAAACATTCTTCCATGGCAACCTGGAACTAACACACGAGGTTTCTCCTAGAGGAGGTGTTAGTTGTATCAGGTAAAGCATTTACTTCTATATGCTCACGTGCTATCAAGTATAATACTTTACAAAGACTGTTATTTCAACTATAGTCATCAACTTGTCATGTGTACCTTTGACTCTTATCTACTTGATTAATCAAACCTGGAGCCTTGTCCTCAGGAATGAGTGCTTGCTTTTCTTCTGAGTCTCCTTTACTCAGGATGACGAGTGCTTTCTTCAACCTGTCTTCTATACTAAGACAATACGCTATCTTGACAGAAGGTTGGGTTAGAGGATAAGCTCTATGATCTCAACTGTTAATCCATCTAATACCTTGACTCAGAAAAGGTTAGAATGATGCAACATTGATCAATATAACAAATGGATGTATATCAGAATAATCACACCTGGGTTGCATCATTCCTCTGAATGTGTTGGATCTTGAGATCCTTTTGGATCTATGGCAAGAGATCCCTTCTCCTGCAAATACTCTTTAAAGTTTAACCATTCAAACATATGTGAGTACATACCTCTGATAGCATTTGCAGGTGGTGGCACCATCTGGCAGTAGCGGTAATCATTACCAAACTCTTTAAAAACTTCAAGGGTGACTGCAACTGGTAGTACGGCTACAACTACAACTGGTACTGCAACTGCAACTAGTTCTGAGACTGCAACTACAACTGCAACTTAGGGTTTTATGAGTAAACCCTAATTTTTCAAACTTCAAAGTTTGAAATTCTGATCCAGGGGATAGATGCACTGGGCTAAGGCGAGTAATCTAGTGCAGTCAGAATTTCGAAAATCCAACTTTTACCCCCTCAAACTTGATCTGCGGATTTCTGGACTGGTGCTTCTGGTTTTATAGTACTTCTGGTACTCTGGTACTTCTGGTACTCTGGTTTTCTGGTTTTCTGGTACTTTGTGAAACTAGGGTTTCACTTTCCGGGAGATCTAACCACTGAAAAGGTGCGCTGAAGGTGCCAAAATGATCCTTGGCGGAGGGCGCACTTTTCTAGATGGTTTTAGGGCTGAAATACCTCACCAACAAAAAGCCCTAATTTTCATGTACGATAATAGTGACGTTTTTCACTTTTCTCTTGTGAAAGATGCTCTCTTCAACTTGGCTCTGATACCATGTTAATGTTTAACCCATTATTATAGTTCTTTGCATTTCAATAGATAACAATAGAATAATACAAGATCACTGAGAAATACACAATCACAAGAGACACAGTATTTATCCTGTGAAACCCTCTAGGGGAAGAAAACCCAGCAAAACTTCCTTATTATAGATAGCCAATACAATGCCAAGAGATAACTCAAACTAATACAGAAGATCCTCTCCCAA
>JASDQU010174211.1:9060-20830 GCA_032191745.1 Picea mariana | reverse complement strand
GGAGAGAAACAACTTGTATAAAGATGGAATACTACAGTTTGATGGACAAAAGTATGCTTTTTGGAGCATAAGGATGAATACATATATACAGGCACAGGGATTTGAAATTTGGCAATCAATTGTAGATGGATACACAACACCAACAGTTCCACCAACAAATGAAAAAGAAGTGAAACTCGGTCAGAATAATTCCAAATCCACAAATGCACTTTTGAATGGTCTTAGTGAAACGGTATTCACCAAAGTTGCACATTGTAAATCCTCTAAAGAGATTTGGGATAAGCTTTGAAATATTTATGAAGGATATACAAAAGTCAAAGCAGTAAAGCTTCAAACTTACAGGGGTCAGTTCGAACAACTAAAAATGAAGGAAGATGAGAATATTGAAGCCTACTTCTTACGATTCGATGCGACAATGAATGCAATCATAGGATTGGGAGAATAAATCGAAGAATCTGTAATTGTTCAAAAGGTACTAAGATCTCTTCCTATGATATTTAACCCTAAGATATCAGCACTAGAAGAAATATCGGATTTAAACTCAATAAGCATGGATGAACTGCATGGAATCTTCACATCATATAAAATGAGAACTGAACATGAAAATCTAGATGTAAAAGAAGCATCCTTCAAAGCATCCAAAAGATCAAAGAAAAAAAAAGAGAAACAAGAAGAATATAGCAGCAACAATGACATCTCGGAAGATGATGCAGAAGTGGCCAACTTCATCAAAAGACTGAACAAGGGAACCAACGGTAGGTATAGAGGTAAGCTTCCTTTAATTTGTTTTAATTGTGATGGTATTGGTCATTTTGCTAACAAATGTTCTCATAAGAAAAAGAGAAATGATGAAGGTTACTCAAAAGACAAACAAACATATAAAGGTAAAAGAACTACAAAGAATTTTTTTAAGAAAATCTTTTGTACCAAAGAAGACATCTAATCATCAGATGAAGATGAAGTCAGTGACAGTGAAACAGGAAGAGTTCTATTCATGGCAGTGGAAGACTCTGATAAAGAAGACTCCGAAGAAGAATATGAAGAATAAATTTAAGAGGTAGAAGTTGAATCCTGAGAAGAATTAATGTGTGCCATAGAAGTTATCAGAAGAGAAAAGAAGAAAAACAAGAAATTGCAAGCAGAACTAGATAAGAAAGAAGACACTTAAGATCTAGAACAAATGATCAAAAAATTGAAGGTTCAAATAGAATAAGATAAAATAATTGAAGAATCACTTAAAGAATGGCTAGAAGAAAAGGACATGATCATTGGAAACTTGGAAGCAGAGATTGTCACACTAAGAAAGGATATTCAAAAGAAAAATATGCTGAATAGCTCAAAAGTTCTGGATGACATTATCAACAGTAAAAATTCTCATCTTGACAAGTCCGGACTTGGATATAATCAGACAGAAAAGGGATAAAACTCCGAAACAATAGAGCAAGAAACAAGTCCAAAAAGCTATGCAGAAACAATCAAAGGGGATAAGAATATATACAAGGAATATTACAGGGACACTCCTCCACTGAGAAGATTTAGATTTCAGAATCAAGAACAGATAGACAGGCCTTAAGAAGAAGAAGGATTCATAAGAGCACCTCCTTTCATAAGATCTTCAACTACCGGGTATCAAACTATTTTTTTTGGTTTATGTTATGCGTGTAATAATTTTGGACATAAAGCTGTAAATTGTAGAGAGAACAACAGGAACAATAACTACTTTGAGAGCCATACACAAAGGGGTTATTCAATAAGACCTAGTGAAACATAGAGAAGAAGTTACAACAGGTTTGAATCTTTGAGCACTGAAGTGGAATGTTACAAATGTAACAATTTTGGACACATGGCCAAAGATTGCAGAATGACAGTCCCTCCTAAAGAACCTCAACAGAATCACAAATAGGAACCTCAAAAAATGACATGGATAAGAAAGCAATATCAATATAGCAATGAAGAATGCACAGTCGCTCTACAAGCTAAACAGAAGAAACATGATTGGTATGTTGATGGTGGATGTTCAAAACACATGATAGGTGATAGAGTCAAGTTTCTTACATTATGAAAGTAAAGAGATGGATCAGTCTCCTTCGGAAATGATGATTCATCCAAAATCATTAGAAAAGGCACAGTCCGAATTGGAAACAAGAATGAAAAGGCAGAAAATGTTCTACTAGTAGAAGATATGAAACATAATCTTTTAAGTGTGATTCAAATGTGTGACCAAGGTCATAAAGTTACTTTCAATTCACAAAAGTGTGATGTAAGAAAATAAGGTTCAGGGAAATTGGTAGCTACAACTGCAAGAACTTCAAGCAACATATATGTGTTAAGCGAAATTGGAAATGAAAAGTGTTGTCTAGGAAAGGAAGATGAAAATTGGCTATGGTACGGAAGAATGGGTTACATGCATTTTGATAACCTTTTCAAAGTTAGCAAAAGAGAAGAAGTCAGAGAAATGCCCCAGATCACGAAACCAACCAACACTCTATGCAAGCATTGCTAACAAGGAAAGAAAACAAAGACCAGGTTCAAATCAAAGGAATATTCAACAACAAGATCACTAGAAATTGTGCATACTGATCTAGTTGGACCAACTACAACAAAAGGATTAAAAGGTGAGAGATACTTTATGTTATTAGTTGATGATTATACAAGAATGACTGCAGTTTTCTTTCTCAAGAACAAGTCAAAATCTTTTGAAAACTTCAAGATCTACAAGGAAATGGTTGGAAATGTGATGGATTCAAGAATCAAATGCTTAAGATCGGATAATGGAGTAGAATTAACCTCAAAGGAATTTATGGACTACTGCAGCGATCATGGAATAAAAAGACAATTCTCCATCGCTAGGACACCTCAACATAATGGAGTTGTTGAAAGAAAGAATAGGGCAGTACAAGAAATGGCTCGAACAATGATAATGGATTCAAAGTTGAAAGATATTTTTTGGACACAGGCAATGCATACAATAGTTCACATTCAAAACAGGGTAGTGCTAAGAAACAACACTGACAAAACTCCTTACAAACTATGGAAAGGAAGACCAACAAATGTAAAGTACTTCAGAGTTTTTGGAAGAAAATGCTATATTAAAAGAGAAGATGGCGGAATGGGAAAGTTTGACTCTCATGTGGAAAAAGGAGTACTCGTTGGTTACTCAAGTACAAGGAAAGCATACAAGTGTTATAATATAAGATTGAAAAAAGTTGTGGAAAGCATCAACATAACAATTGATGAAACAGGAAGACCAGAATCAAAGGAAAAAAATGGATCAATGAAGAAGAAGATGAAAAAGAAGTAGAAGAGGAAGATGAAGAGGATCTAATAGAAGTAGAAGATAAAGTTCAACAAGTATCTCCAAAGACACCCAGCAAATGAGTACAAAAGAATCATCATTCAAATCAGATTATCGGGAACAAAGATGTAGGAGTTGAGACTAGAAGAAGAATCCGTTTACCAGAACAAACACACCTAGCACTCTTATCTACAATTGAACCAAACGGTTTTGAAGAAGCCAACAATGATGAATTTTGGAATAAGTCCATGGATGAAGAATTGGATCAAATAGATAAAAATGACACTTGGGAATTAGTTCCAAGACCAAAGAATAAGAATGTGATCGACACAAAGTGGGTTTTCAGAAATAAATTGAATGAAGATGGACAAGTTACAAGGAACAAAGCTAGATTGGTATGTAAAGGATATGCTTAGATTGAAGGAATCAACTTTGAAGAGACATATGCCCCAGTTGCCAGAATGGAAGCAATCCATTTTCTTTTAGCTTATGCATGCTCCAAAAATGTTAAAGTATATCAGATGGATGTAAAATGTAGTGTCCCCAAGGCCGAGTCCAGTTGTAAATCTGATGTATGAAATGAATTTGTAAATATGTGTTATAGGCTGGTGAGCCAAGTTTGCATAAGCCGGTGGGCTTATGTGATTGTTAGGCCAGAGAGCCTAAGGGTTGGAGGCCAAGGGCCTGATTTTGTACTTGTATATATGCAAAAACATTTAATAAAGTTGTAAACACCGCCAGGTGCAGACCGACCACGATGAATGAGTGAAGGGGGACTGAGCATCCACATAGTGGGCAAGGAATTAGGGGCTGGAAGGTGGGAAAGGGGTTAAGTGTTGAGCCTAGGGGGCTTAAGCCTGGGAATAATATTTTAATATTATCCCAAAAAGACATGTGCATTTTATGTTTTATCCTAAGTTTTTGGCAAGGGAGGATGTACAAGGGTGATGCGTGCTGGTGGAACGCATGCAGTTCCATGGGTGACAAGTGTCAACCCTGACGCATGCAAATAAAACGGCCAAGGTGAGCCGTGAGAAGGGTTTTTTCTCCCCCATTCTACCTGATTGTCTGAATGCGTACGGAGCCTGGATAGTACTACCAACCCGACTTCTGTAGAGAACCGTCGTGCGTCCCTATGATTCGAAGATTTTGTGTCTGGCTCTGAGAAAATCGGTGTGTATATTCCATGAATGAGAAGCATGCGTGGATTTGGGGAAAAGAGTCTGTGTTTGTTTTGGAAAGTTGGTACACCCCTTCTCTGTTCTAAACCGGGAAGTCTGCATCGATCCCTGCGTGGACAAATCGTCACGCATCCTTGAGAATCCAGAACGTGAGTCTATTCCATGTTGCCAAATTGAGAGAACAAAAGTGTCTCATCCCTGCTAAGACTGGTTATACTGTTGCACCTGTCTGGAGCAGCCCTGGGGTGTTCATGTCTGGATTCCTGTGGATTGTGGTGGACGTGTAGTGTTTGACCCTGTGTGGCTTGTTGGTCATTTTGTACAACACTCTCTCCAGGTGAGAGAGGAGGTTGAATTTGGAAGACCAGGTTGTTGGACCTGTGAGTGACTCCCTCCAGGTGGAGAGTGCGCAGAGGAAGGAGAGAACTCCTGGAAGGAACCTTGTAGCTGCCATAGAGCCCGAAGAATTTCGGTGTGGCCTATTCCTGTAACCCAAGGAAAGGGAGATTAGAAGCCGAAGGACTGTCCAGGTGACAGAGAAGGTGTATACTCCTGGGGTGGAACATGCATGTGGGGAATGAGGGTCTATGGGCAGTGAGCATGGGAGGTTCCTTGGAGAGAATCCCTTCCTCGTGGTTGTGTGTTGTTTTCCCTGTAACCTCAGCCTAGCCTAGGATTCCTTGTCTTGGGGTGGAGCTTAGTCCCAGCTCGGGGGTGACCCAATGCTGAGCTGATGAGCAGTGTGGTCTAAGGCTGGGAGGTTCGTGGAAGGCCTGCACTCGGTTGGTGGAACTACCTATGTTGAAAGATAAGTATTTGATTGTGTTTTAATCATGTTTTTGCATGACTCTACTGCTTATGTTATCATGATTTCCGTTGTGTATATGAATTAGTATGAACGCTATTGATTGTTAATTATGGCAGTAACTCATATGAATACTCTGTGTAGAATGTGTTTATTTGTTTAAATGCATGTGGATTATATAATACCTGTATGAGATATGTACCATGTGGTGTTAAAGTGTCCTTTTAAGAGTGATTAAGCCATGGTAGATGAAAGGTTGTGCTACAGTTTGGTATCAGAGCTATGGTTTCGACACAGAGCCTAGATGGGTCAATGGAGCGGTCTTTGGACCCAGAGTGTGAGGAAATTGGGTCTAGAAGGCCAATTTCAGACCTTGGTTTGCCCCAAAGTGTCAAGGAGTTACTTGACGATTTTTTAAGATTAGGAGGTTTAGCGGCGTGTGAAACCACAGTCGGGGTGGTCTATGGCCACGGGGAAATAGGTCTCCACACCAATAGTGTTAGAACCTTAGGATCTTCTCGGGAGGGAAGGTGGACCCTCGTGACCGTCAGATTTGGAGAGTATGTGCATGGTTTAAATCCCTTTTGAATCACACAGAAGTGTGGGAATCACGATACGCGATCCCGAAAACTCCGGAATGCCAAAATATCTACGTCATTGATCTGAGGAGGGAATATGACTGTTGGATTCCATGCTTGGATTGGACTTGGACGCATGAATGCGTACCACGTGCCAGTGAGTCGAGAAGACAAGCAAGAGTGGTGGGACCCAATGACGTTGTTAAAAGCGACGTGGACCCTCCTAAACGTACCACATGCCACGCTGGTGAAGGGCGAAAACTGTACTGTGGGCCCAGAGAATAAAGTAATTCGTGATTTTGGGGAATCGCGAGATAAGGACATGGGAGATCGACATTGAAACTCGTGAAGTCGCGAAGTAGCGAGAACGAGAGGAGAAAAGTCAACATCACTTCTCGAGGTTTCGTGAAAGGGAGGTACCAGGGTTGGAAACCACAACTCACGAAGGTGCGAGTAGCGAAGAGTGCTAGCACTTAGCCCTAGACTACGGTCATGTGTAGCAGACGCTAGCGAGGAGGGAGCCATACCCGTGTCGCATCTCAGGTATCGACGTTTAAGGGAAATGAGTCGAGGGTCTTCGACTCACGAACTTGCAAGATCGCGAGTTACAAAAAGGGTGACTTTGGTTACAAATATTTAACTGTTGGATCTTCGTGGACCGAGATTTCGAAGTCCGAAGTCCCAGGATTTGCAGAGCCCAATGAGAGCTCATGAAACTTATTTGGATCAAAACGTCTTTTTTTCTTGTTCATATTGGTTTATAAATGTTGTGGATCGTTCGAGAGGTTTTAATGGCATGACAAACTTCAAATTGAATTGTACAGTGTGTGTGCAGAGTTCAACGAGAGTCAGGATTCCAGTTAACCAACGTCGAGTAAGGAGAGGGAAAAGGTGCAGATTGCCTCTGAAAAAGAGGACGAAAGGGTAGGAAGGGATGTCAACCTGGGAGTCGAAGGAACAAACTCTAATGGGCACGGAAAAGAGATGGATAAGGAAGAACATATGATGCAACTCATCGAAAGATTGTAGAAAGATGCCCAGGATCGCCTAGCTGATAGCTGAAAGCTCATGAAAATCAAGGATCAGCAGGGTGAATTCAACTTAAAAATGTTGAAGAGCCTGGAAAGAATAGAAAATAAATTGGAAAAAGGGAGTGACTCAAGCAGATCAAGAAGTGTTAGAACCCCTGATAGGAGGAGAATATCGAGGAGTGGTAACTGACATTACTGTCTCTCCCCGAAGCATTCTGGCAAGAAGACACATAGTAGTTCAAGCTCGTCCCCTACCAGAAAACACTGAAAATATGGAAAGGACGAATTGAAAGGGGAGATGAACAAAATTAAGCCTCCAACATTTGATGGAGAACATAAGAAGGAGGAAGATGCTGAGACATGGTTGCTTGGCATGAGGAAATATTTCCAACTGCAGAATTATTCCGCCCATGCAGAAGGAAGAATTGCAATGTATCAACTGAAAGGAAAAGCATCCATGTGGTGGGATCAGTTTGCGCAGTTGCAACACATCAGAGAGAAAGAGGTCACTTGGAAGGAATTTAAGAGGTATTTTGAGAAGAAATACCTGACCAAAAGATACTATGACAGAAAGATGAAGGAGTTCTTCGAACTCAAGTTGGACAGTATGACCATTGATGAGTATGAACAAAGTTTTATGGAACTACTGAAGTATGTTCCATTCATCAAAGACAAGACTGTTAAAATTCAAAGGTATCTGAGTGGACTACCACCTTCCATTGGTGACAAGATTCAGTATGACGATCCTAAGACCATGGAAGAAACCATAAGAAAGGATAAATGTGTATATGAACAACAAAGAGAAAAGCCTACCTTTCAGAAGGCTTGGGATGACTAGAAGAGGATTAAGAAGGAACAGAGGCAGAAGGGAAACATGCCTCCCTCTTTCAGAAATAGTCCTTGGGGACAGTCATCTTTTAGAGAGCCTAGGAAAGTTGAAGGGAGTGAACAGATGCCAAGACTGCCACCTATGGAGTGTTGGGGCTGTAAAGGGAATCGTAGGTATAGAGACTACCCCCACAGAAAAGATAAAGCGAGAACTGTCCATACTGTTCAACAAGATGAAACAGTGGAGGATATGGGCAGCAGAATGCCAAGGATCTACGCAGCCCTAGACAACAAGCAAGTAGAATTTCAATCGCACATGATTGAAGTGGAAGGTACAATCAACAACCGACCACTTGTTATTTTAATTGATTCAGGGGCTAGCCATAGTTATGTAGATCCTAGAGTGGTGGAAAGTTTGCATCTAACGAGAAGCAAACATGAGAAGTCTTGGTTAGTGCATTTGGCCACAGGAACCAAGAGGAAGGTCACTGAATTGGTTAAGTCTTGTTCAATGGACATGAAAGGAATGAGCACTAAGGCTGAATTGAACATTTTGCCTTTAGGCTCATACGATTTCTTAATTGGGATGGACTGGTTGGATCAGCACCATGCCCTTCTGGATTGCCTTAACAAGAGGTTAACATGCCTAAACGAAGAGGGAAATCAGGCAACAGTCCAAGGAATTCCCAGAGCCGTGACTGTGAGGGAAACTCAGCCATGCAGCTAAAGAAATGTTACCGAAAAGGCTATCAATTATTTGCAGCTCGGGTGGAAGAAACATCCCAAGATGTAGTATCGAATCTGGAAGACCACAAAGTACTCAAAGAATTCAAGGACATATTTCAGGAGGTACCTGGACTACCTCCGAAGAGGGACATCATTTTTTCTATAAATTTGATGCCTGGAGCAGCTCTAGTTTCGAAGGCTCCTTATAGAATGAGTATGCCAGAGCTGAAAGAGTTGCAATTGCAGCTCGAAGAGCTACTAAAGAAGGGATACATTCACCCCAGCGTGTCACCTTGGGGAGCCCCGGTCCTATTCGTGAAGAAGAAAGACGGGACGTTGAGGCTGTGCATTGATTTTCGACAGTTGAATAAGGCCACTGTCAAGAACAAGTATCCTTTGCCAAGGATTGATGATCTTTTTGATTAGTTGAAGGATGCAAAAATATTTTCGAAAATAGATCTTCGATCAGGATATCAGCAAGTGAGAATAAAGGATGAGGACATCCGCAAGACCACCTTTAGAACAAGGTACGATCATTATGAGTTCACGGTGGTTCCGTTTGGGCTGTCCAATGCGGCTGTTGTTTTCATGTGCTTAATGAATGGAGTGTTCAGGGATTATTTGAACAAGTTTGTCATAGTCTTCTTGGACGATGTCTTGGTGTATTCCAAGACAGAGGAAGAACATGAGCAACACCTAAGAATGGTGCTGCAGGTGTTGAGAGAACAATAGGTGTACGCAAAACTGAGCAAGTTCTCTTTTTACCAAAGGCAGATCCATTATTTGGGGCACATTATATTTGAAGAAGGGATCGCTATGGATCCTGAGAAGGTACAGGCCATTCGAGAATGGCCAGTGCCAAGGAATGTGGCAGAAGTTAGATATTTTATGGGTCTAGCAGGCTACTACAGAAGGTTTATAGCCAGATTCTCAAAGATAGCTCACCCTATCACTTCCTTGCAAAGGAAGGAGAAGAAGTTCTAGTGGACTAAAGAATGTGAGAGCAGCTTCCAACGATTGAAGCAGTTACTAACCAGTGCTCCAATTTTGAAGATTGCAGATCCAAATAAGGATTACGTAGTGTGCATAGATGCGTGTAAGGAGGGGCTGGGAGGAGTTCTCAGCCAAGAAGGGTTTGTAGTTTGTTATGAATCTCGAAAGTTGAAGGAGCATGAGAAGAATTATGCCACTCACGATTTAGAGCTGGCAGCAATCGTCCACGCCTTGAGGAAATGGAGACATTACCTCATGGGCAAGAGATTCAAGTTAAGAAAAGACCATAATGGTCTGAAGTATTTATTTGATTAGCCGACCTTAAATGCCAGGCAAATCAGATGGCTGGAGTTTCTGTGCGAATATGACTTTGATATCAAGCATATCAAAGGGAAAGAAAATAAGGTGGCTGATGCACTCAGCAGAAAAGTGCACAAATTACATGCTACAACCATTAGCATGTACATAACTAAGATTAAAGATAGAATTTGGGAAGCTGCAAATACTGATTTGCAGTACAAAGGTCTTGTAGCAAAGCTACAACAATGTGAAGAACCACAACCCAAGGAAAGTAACACCCTGGGAGCTGATGGTTTTCTTCTGTATAAAAACAAAGTGTATGTACCCAATGTCCGGGAATTGAAGTTGGCAATTCTAAAGGAGATGCATAACGTGGCTTATGCTGGACCTCTTGTATATTAGAAGACTATGGCAGCAATCAAAGGCCATTATTTTTGGCCGGGTTTGAAGAAAGAAATCGCTGATTACATCGCCAGATGTATGGAGTGCCAAAAGGTTAAGGCTGAGCACAAGCACCCAACAGGGTTGCTGCAACCTTTACCCATTCCTGAGTGGAAATGGGACGTGGTGACAATGGATTTTATCACTGGACTACCTAGAACCAACAAGCAACATGATTCAATCATGGTGGTGGTGGACAAGCTTACTAAAGCCACCCATTTTATTCCACTGAAAACCACCCACATGGAAGCGAATGTTGCTGACATCTTTTTAAAAGAAGTTGCATGCTTGCACAGAATTCCTAAGACAATTTTGTCTGATAGAGACCCGAAATTCACTTCGAATTTCTGGAAAGGACTGTTCAAAGGATTCAGAATGAATCTGAACTTTAGCACAACGTATCATCTCGAGTCTGATGGACAGACAGAGAGAGTGAACAGATTAATAGAAGACATGCTAAGAATGTATGTGATAGATAAACCATCAAGGTGGGAAGACTACCTGCATTTGGTAGAATTTGCCTACAACAATGGGTATCATGCATCATTGAAGATGAGCCCGTTCGAAGTGCTTTATGGAAGAAAGTGCAACACTCCAGTGAGCTGGGATAATCCAGCTGACAGAGCAGTAGTTGGGCCTGAGCTACTCAAAGAGATGGAATATCAAATGATAAAAATTAAACATAATCTAAAAGCTTCCCAGGATAGGCAGAAAAATTACGCTGATAGTAATAGAACCCATAGAGAATTCAAAGTGGGTGACCATGTTTTCCTGAAAGTGAAAACTAAAAGGAGTTCCCTAAAGTTGGGAAGTTGCGCTAAGATGGCAGCAAGATTTTGTGGGCCATTTGAGATCCTGGAAAGGATTGGGCCAGTTGCATACATGTTTGCATTACCTACATATATGACTGTACATAATGTGTTTCATGTTTCACTGCTTAAGAAATATGTACCTGATGCTAATCACGTTATCGATTGGAATGTGATTCAGGTGGAACCAGAAGGTGTCCTGCAAGTGCATCCTGTGTGCATATTGGACAGGAAAAGAAAACAGCTCCAGAATCGAGCTATAGAGCTTGTAAAGGTCCAGTGGACCTGGTACGGTCCTGAGGATGCGACATGGGAGCATGCATATGTTATGCAGGCAGAGTACCTGCATCTTTTTGAAAATTTTTGAAAAGCTTGCAGATGTTGTGTAAAGTTGCACTGAGGACAGTGCAAAAATAAGGGGAGGGGGATTGTAGTGTCCCCAAGGCTAGGCCCAGTTGTAAATCTGATGTATGAAATGAATTGTAAATATGTGTTATAGGTTGGTGAGAAAAGTTTGTATAAGCCGGTGGGCTTATGTGATTGTTAGGCCAGAGAGCCTAAGGGTTGGAGGCCAAGGGCCTGATTTTGTACTTGCATATATGCAAAAACATTTAATAAAGTTGTAAACACCGCCAGGTGTAGACCGACCACGATGAATGAGTGAAGGGGGACTGAGCATCCACAGAGTGGGCAAGGAATTAGGGGCTGGAAGGTGGGAAAGGGGCTAAGTGTTGAGCCTAGGGGGCTTAAGCCCGAGAATAATATTTTAATATTATCCCAAAA
>JASDQU010174210.1:948-17412 GCA_032191745.1 Picea mariana | reverse complement strand
TTTACAAATAAAAATATAATTTTCATCTTTCTGGGAAAATGTGTCTTCATTTTTCTTCAGGGTTCTAGGCCATTGATCCTTCTAAAGACAAAGGATAAATGTACATAATTAACTGTCATAGGGGTGATGCAAATAATGTGTAATAGTAATCCCCCCAAAGTATGAAGTTAGAACAGAGTGATAGTTGAAATACTTTGTTGAGTGTGTGTAGCGAACAAGGAACACGTCCGTCGAAAACCTGCCAACAAACAGGGAAATAATGTATAATAATATGTCATCATTGAGGTAGGACTTTCCATACTCAAAATAAAAATTACTCAAACCATAAATGTTGACATGAAAATATCCATGTAATTTAAGACAGGTCATGGCCATGTTGATGGGAAAAATTGACACGCCGTCAGCTGGGAGAATACATCCGGACTGAGGTTGTCTAATTAACCCAAGCCATTTGGTATAACCTATCCTGGTGGGTTTAATGGCTCTGTTAGCCAACTAGGGTCCTAAAACAATGAAAGGAAATAAACTAGCCTAAAGATATAACTATAACAATCAATATACTAATTACAAATGTACAACAAAAGTGTTAATATACAATTGATTATAAACAATTTATATACAATTTACAAGGTTTGCATGAAATCTTGAAAAAATGATTGTTTGATAAAGTTTCTGAATCAAATATGAACAACACTTCTTTTCGGTTTTTTAAAGATATTAAACAAATAAATACTAAATGAATATGATTGAAACAATGACACAAAAAAAATCAAAGCTAATTAATGCAATCATCGGTTCATTCGTAAAAACCTCTAAATAAAAGAAAAGAATGCATCTACTAACCTCTAACTAATCAATCATCCAAAATCTAAGTTCATTTCCTGTGTTGTATGAGCTCCTGTTTGTCCTATATTAATAGGAAACCTATGAAATGGACAACTATAAATCTTCCTGAAGAAATTCAAGGAAGTATTTCATGCATTTGGAGTGAATTTAAAACAGCAGAAAAAAAAACAATTAATATCCTGTGATCTCAAGATAATCAATAGCGGAGGACGAGAGAAATCTCAATCCTGGACATTGATGTTATGAATCATTTAATAATAAGTAAACTCAAAGATAATTACATAATTTCTTGATCACAGACGCAAACTAGATCAACAGATCATGGACATCATTTAAATATTTGCTGATATGAAATATTATATTATGACAAGACTAAAGCTAAATCAATAATAATCACATCTCATAACATAGAAGCAACAGGAGAATAAAATAATACCAACATTTTACAATTCACATAGGACTAAAGCCAAAAGAAAATTGTTCTCCTATATTTCTTCCAGGAAAAGTTGTTTTTTCATCACTAAGCAACAAAAACTATTTAAACAAGTCTTGGATCAATAACCTCTTATCATGCAAGATAGAGGATGATCCATAAAAATTAGATTTTTTTGCAAAAATAGAATAACAAAAAGATACTCCTGTAGGAGTTTATTCATCAAAATTAATTACATAAATGAAATTGTTTAAACAAAATGAAAAGTCAGTAAGCCATTGAGCTTATAATCCATGATTTCTTCTCCTTGAAAATGGCATTATAAATTGTTGTTTTCCTGAAAAAGAAAAAATGAAATTGAATTTTAGATAAAAGTAAATAGCAAACTAATAATTTTAAAAGATAAGCTACAGGTTTCTGTAGCTAGTCTAAAATAGTAAAAATATAATAAAAATAAAATCTACCTATTTATTTTTTAAACAAAACCAAATAAAAAATAATCAAAACAACCTTTTGCCATTTCAGATATTAGACAAAGAACCATCTGATAAATCCAAATTTATGATGGTGTTGGAATTCGTTGAGTTTTTTTATAATTACAATACCAACATGCTTAATCCTCCTGCTTGTAAAACTTAAGTCTTAATTACTCTGTTTTGCATACCTGCCTTTTTTCTTGACAGATGATTTGTTTAAAACCACTTGAGTTGGCTCATGAATAGGAACCATGGGAAACCTATCCTTTAATACATCGAAAACTTCCACCAATGATATTTTGGGCATGAAATCAGACCGTTTCTTTCTCCCCATGGGTTTCTAACAATAACATAGGGTCGATCTATGATAGCATGGTCTTCTTGTAGATCAACACATAGGTTTTCGACATTAGGTTTACACATGTAGGAGCT
The DNA here is from genome assembly GCA_032191745.1 of Picea mariana. Taxonomy (NCBI): domain Eukaryota; kingdom Viridiplantae; phylum Streptophyta; class Pinopsida; order Pinales; family Pinaceae; genus Picea; species Picea mariana. The sequence continues at coordinate 15,225 of JASDQU010174210.1, read as the reverse complement.
GGGGTTTTTATTGAGATGGAGAGGCAATTATACTGCAGTCTCAGGTAGGGTAAAATCATTTGGAAACAAGAAATCTTCCCAAGTATCCCTAGCCTTAGATAGATGCGATGACACAAGAATTTGAATTAGACCATGGTGAAAAAGATTTGACAATGGGTTAAAATTTCATTTCTGATAAAGATTAATCATTTTATGCAGACTCAGAACCATAGCCAAACCCATAACATGCTTGAATCTCTGAGAAAAAAAAAATGCTTACCTCAGTCGCAAAGAAATTATGAGATTTTTCCCTCCAAAGAATGAGATGTATCTCTGAAACTATGTGGTTTCTGAGAAAATTGTTTGTTTGGAAGGTAAATGACCCCATTTCCGAAATGGGTTTTAAATGGTTTGGACAAATTCATACTCGTTTTATCATAAACCTTCCCGCAAAAACATGACTTGTGCAAGAAATTATGGGTTTGGTCAAATTCGTAACCATTTTCTTAGAGTCATTTCATTGGATTCGCATCATAGGTGCCATGAAAAATGTAACCAGAATGCAACAGGGATTCCTCTGGATAATTTTAGGTTCGAATCATAAGAGTAGCTGGAACAAGTCCGAATGGAGAGTGGAGACACAACAATAACATAACCTGTGTGTTATCATAACTCAGATAGTGGGAGTGAAAACCAGGGGTTTGATTGTAATCCTTAACGTCGCTTTTGATGAAAGCCAAAACTACAAAGTAATAAAACCCTATGCATGTAATGAATGGATCATTAATATGTTAAGCCAACAAGGTGAGGTTAGGGTGAGAGTACAACATGTATGTATTCATTTGTATGAATGTTGATACGACCATTGAAAAAAAAGCATATAAAAAATTAACCAAAGTTCTTCATGTATCAAATAAATTCTATAATGAACTATCAAACCATTGAAACAATAAGAATCAATTTAACACACAAACCAAATGGATCAATCAACCATTTTGTAAAATTTGAATTTTAATTACATATGGGTGTCTTTTAAAAAGATGTTTCCAAGGCACAAAATTATAAAACCAAGCCAATTTTTATGTTTAATCCATGCTTGCAGTCATGAATTAAAAATAAAACAAATGAAGATGCAAATAATAAGAATTTAATAAGGAAATATTTTAATCCAACAATCATTTCGAAACTCTAAAAAATGTTCACAAATTCGAAGGTGATGGCAGCTACATAAAAAGATATAATCTCTTTATGGGAACTCAGATTGTGATAAGAATCGGAAAATATTGGTGGCTTCCAACAATGGCGACATACTAGGCGAAGCCGTTATCTCTGCATCACTAGAAAATTTATGTCAGGGGGTCAGATGAAATAAATTTCTAGAAACAGTCAACAACAGGTCAAGCATTCCGATCATAACTCAAAAATTAACGCAATTTAACATTAGATGTATTTATGTAAAAAAAAAATGTAATCCGACATCTAATTTGGATTACGAGTGTAGCAATGTTTATGTAGGTTACTTCGATACTATTGACAAGGACACTGCTTCCAACAGGTGTTCATAACCTCGGTAGGGATGTTATTTAGCCCACTCTAGTACCTCTATCCTATCAAAGAGTCATCCATTCATGATAAAGAACATTTCCACACTTGATCAAATTGAAAACAAACCTGAGGATATTCTTAAACCCGTCATTGCTTTGCTTCCAGCAGGCCTGTTCAGTACCCCGATGAAGTTGCCTTGGTATCATGCATGCATTTACCCACTGCCAACAGACTTTTTTAGTGTCCTAATGGGTTTACAAACACTTCCCACACATTACAGTCCTTTCAACCCTATAGAATTTTTTTATAATTCCCAGAACTTAATAATATTCAAGAGGGCGGGGTGATATTGAAAATCTCAGAGTTTAGCATATAAATTTTGATCATTTAAAAATCATTTTCCCTTTTTTATGACCTTCATCATACTTTGGACACTTAGATTTATGTTAGGAGACCATGTTGAGGACAGGAAGGTACAACTGAGTTGTTTTCCTTAGAACAGAGATAGTGTTAGAAGCTTAATAATGATAATCATGTCTACTTGTAATTCTGAAGAAGAAACCAGAAACATTGATTTGAACATAAACTTACTCATGTTGTCCTGAGTTTTAGCATTTACTACTCAAATGCTTGGGAAGTTATCAATTGCTTCTAATGAATGAGAATTCTTATTCCCTTCCATAAATGTAATTGTGACTCAGGAATAATTATTTATAAAACAAATCAAAATCAAGCAAAATGAAAAGAACCAAAAGAAAAATAGAAAAGAAAACATCAAAAAATATTTACAAAAGGGTGGAGTAGAAATCAACATGTGAAGTACCTCTTGAGGGCTTGGAAGAAATATCCTTATTAATATGAGTGCATTCCTACTCGTGGAACCTTGGGTCAGGGTTGAATTGACAGTTCAAATTTACTTATCTCTTTACTTTTCATTTAAAATTTTCATGATGATACTACGTTTTTGAAAAGAAATGTTCAATGAAAATTTGAGAGAAAAGGGTCAAAGTGGACTTCCCTAAAAATAGTCATATTATGGTTCTTCTTGGTGCACCCAATTGTGTTCATGACTGCATTATTACAAAGAGAAACAATGAGAAATAAATATAAAATAAAACCTACTCCTAAACCTACTCTAACTACTAAACAAATCAAAATACTAAGTGAAGTCATGCTTCCAATGTAGCCATCAGAGTAACTCCAATCCTACAATGGAAACAAAATAAAATATTACTAACAAGATTGGTAGTATATTGAAAAATGACAAAAATATATCATACTTACCTTTATCATCATTATTTAAAAAGAAAGCAAGCATGATCTTACCATTCCCTTGAACATTCGTTTTGTATGAATCCTCCAACCATTCTGTAATTTTATGATTATATGGGTTACAAAAATATGAAAAAATGAGATTGTGAAACTTGTGAGAGTTATGGAGACCTGACATAACCATCAGCCTAGACCGAAGTGCCCCATCCTCCTGAAAATTTTCGTTTCATTCCATATTTTCTCCATCTGAAGGATATAAAATGAGTGTGTCAAAGTTACCTCCTTGATCTCTAAATAAAGTGAAGATAATCTTACCATTCCCTAGAAAATTTTCAAGATATGAATACTCCAACCAATATGTAATACTATCATAATACATGCAATTACTAACATGGGATTGTTTGAAATAATTCACATACAAAAAATATTCCTGATGAGAATAAATTATTAGACTATGAAGGAAAGAATCTTGTAAATAGGTCGGATCAAGATGGTGAGAACTTATCATGATTCTCGATCGGAAAAGAAGCATCTCATTCTCTCGAAACTTTCCATTGGGCTTAAATACTTCAAGATTAACTATTTGAGGTGGACTAAATGGAACAACCAACATTTTTGAATAATCATCATTGGTGATAATATTTGGCCGATTATACTTTTCATCCTCAAATAATTGATCATGGAATTTTTTTTATCCTTCTTTAAACAAAAATGGAGATGAATCAATGGAAGATGCAATTTGAGACTCTTTCAAATCATTTCTTGATTTACCCACAAATAATTGATGAGAATAAAAATTAATATGTTCATGGGAAGAATTATTTTCCTCCTTATCCTTTATTTGGTAATCTCTATTAATTTGTACTTGATTATATAACGTTGAATTCTCTCGAAGGTAATATGGAAAACACAATTGCACAACATTAGGATAAAAAATATGAGGGTACAAGGAATAATATATAGAAGAATTGAGGAGATGAAATGCATCTCTTGAAATGATAGGTATATGTGTTTCAAAATCTAGTTTTGTTCCCTCTCCTTGTATAAACTGATCAACCTTTCTTGTATTCTCTTTTAAAGAGTATGATATAGCTTCTAAGAGAAAATTTGGTTCATTGTGTAAGGGAAAATGTGAGAGAAAATCACTAGAGATAGAAGTTTGATTAATAGTCTAACTAATGACTTTGTCTCCTACTGATTGATCATGGACCTGTTCAAATAAATTAGGGGAATTTTTATCATCCACATGATCATCAACTTCACATTCAATCTCTTTTACTTTAGAAATAGTTATAAAATCTATGAGAGTGTGACAACTATCATCTTTTAAAGTCAAGGTTCCTTCTTCGACAGGAGGAGACATTGCCGGCAAAGAGTGATTAGAGGTGACAATTGCATGATGTGGCTCATGATTTGTCAAAATTGACAGCAACGCGGCCCCTTCACCACCTGCATATCGGAAGGTCCACGGGCACTCATAGGATCTTCTTTTCCTCTCAGCCCGAAGAACACTAAGGTTCTTCTATTTCCCTATCGGGAAATATGCACCCCACCGATTCTCTTATGCGCGATCCCCCTTTCTTTACTTATAAGAGGATCGGAACTCACGGCTTCGCAAGTTCACTATCGATTATTGGGCTCTCGAATCCCTGAGACCCGATGCCTCAGTCAACACTGACCTCTTCCGGCATCTATTGGGACTTCTCTTATCATGCTTTCACTACTCGCGATATCGTGCACTTTGATTTGCTGACTCCCGATACCCGATGCAATGAAACTTCGATGCACGCGTGAGCTGTCTCTTCAACTCCTCGTCACTTCTATCGAGATTTTGGGATTCGCAGGATCACGAATCCTGATATCAATGGATTCGAGACTTTCCTTTTCCCGATCCCCGATATGATACACCAGCTGTCCTCCACTAATTCCTGTTGTGGCCCCACACAACTCTCCCGTTGGGATATCGCGTTTCGCGATTCCAAGCTACAAGAATTTCTTACCTCCAAAATCCCCGATGCTTCGAACCCCGACTTCCTGGAATCTCCGGACATGCGTCCCACTGATGGATGGATCTGATCTTGTCAGGATATTGTGGATCGCGATATCACAATTCTCATTGCAACAACTTGGAGCTTCGACTTGTGAATCCCCGATACACGATATCACGTGTAGATCCGACGACTCCCGTGGCACGGATCAACGGCTTTGCCCCTCCTGAGCTTGAATACTTTCCACACCTGCACTGACAACTTCCCTGCACCTCCACGAGATCCAACGGCTCACGATAATTCGTGAAATCTCCTCAGAAATTNTATGTGAAATGAACCAAGTACTTTCCCCACAAAGACTTGTTCACCTGTGCGCAAACTTGTGACGCCCTTGCAACTTCAAGTCACAACTTGTTTGCATTGTTCTTCAGCAACTCAGGGGCATGTCCTTCCTGAGATTTTTCCACAGTTCCTCATTCTCTCAGGAAAAGAGAATTCTTTGCATGCATTCCTTGCGGCAACCATTCAACCTCGACTGAGTGTTGAAGTCTCTTGACTTTGCGCACTCCTGCAGCAACAATCTTTCAGTTCCTTACTCAGGTTCGCAACCCTGAGACTTTCTCTTGGCCTGTGCACTCCTTGCATGACACTGTGCTTAACTGCACCTTCAAGTAAATGAGAACAAAAGCTATCTCTAATTGAACCCTTCTGTCAATGCACTCCTTGCGGACAATTCGACTGCACTCCTTGTAGGGATTCTCTGGCTCAAATAGAGAAACAATTGAAACTCATTCACTCTTCCTTTCAGACTTCAATTCAACCATGAAATCATATACATAGCATATAGAAGCAAATGCATAAAAGGAAATAAACATCCATGAGGATAACATCAATACATAGAGAATAGACACATAACCATGAATTTGAATCAAAGATTCTTCTATTAATTAAAATATCAGTACATGGATGTTCTCTACATAGTTATCTGCATGCTCTTGCTCTTCTTGCTTCTGAATTATGTTACAACGATAGAATGAGGGTGTCTATATCTGTTTTCCCTCTTGGGCTCTATAGCTATCAAATCTAGAATTAAATTCCTATCTACCAGCATTAACTGTATTAAATGTCAACTATCTACCTAAGGACGAGAGATTAAAGGCTCAAGGTCCATTACAATATACAAGTGCGCATTATCTTAATGACTTCATTTAATATTTGTGCAACAATTTCCAACGCAATTTCAAAATTTGCGCTGGCTTATCCAGCTGTCTTCCACTCCCATGCTGGCTCGCTTGACGTGCTGGTGATGCTCCTGCATCATACTCCTCGGCTTGAAAAATTTCATGGGCTCCTGTCCATGAGCTCCTGCACGGTCTGTCCATGCTTCTGTATTTCTGCTTCACTCTCCCAGCTGGCATCTTCCACTGGATGGCCCTTCCATTTGACCAGATACTCATAGTATTCTTGCCTCCTGGTCTTCTTACCCACTCTCTTGTCCAGTATGCATTCCATTTGCGGCTTTTCTGCAACTGGAAATTGTGTCATCCATTGGATCACTGGTTCCTCAGCTCCAGTCTCTGCTTCTCCAACCCTGTATGGGTATAAATCTGTGGTATTTAATATCGAAGATATTCCGATGCCATCCGGCAACTCGATCTCATAAGCATTTTCCCTGAATTTTCTCAATACCCTGCATGGTCCAATTTTCTTCATCTTTAGTTTATTGTATGTTCCCTTTGGGAACCTTTCTTTCCTCAAGTGTGCTAGAACTAGATCACCAACCTCAAACTGAAGTTGTCTTCGATGCTGATCCGCTTTGCGCTTGTACTCCTAGCTTGATTTCAGCAACCGCTCCTTCACCCTGCGGTGAAGTTCCTTCATTGCCTCAGCGAATTCTTCTACACTAGCACTGCTAGTAGCAGTCTGTTCTAAATCCCTCATTTCAGAAACTCCTCTCGGTTGCATCCCATAGACAACTTGAAATGGACTCTTCCTTGTGCTTCGATTCATTGAATAATTGTATGCAAACTCTGCCTGTGGCAATACATTATCCCAACTGCTGTGGTGCTCTATCACCAATATTCTCAACAAGTCTCCTAGACTTCTGTTCACCACCTCTGCTTATCCATCCATCTGAGGATGATAAGAATAACTAAACGCTAAGTTAGTTCCTAGCTTCTTCCACAAGGTCCTCCAAAAATGTCCCACGAACTTTGTATCTCTGTCCGAAACTATACTTTTCAGCAATCCATGAAGTCAAATGACCTCTTTGAAGAACAGATTTGCGATGTGAGTCACATCGCTGGTTTTCTGGCATGGGATAAAATGTTCCATTTTAGAAAACCTATCCACTACCACAAAGACTGAATCAACACCTCTTTGTGTCTTTGGCAACCCTAATACAAAATCCATGCTTATTGCCTCCCACGACCTCTCTGGTATGGGTAATGGCTAATAAAAACCTGCATTCTTCTTTCTCCCCTTCGAATGTTGGCAAATTCTACATCTGTCCACAAACCTCTTGACATCTACTCGCATCCCCGGCCAAAAATATGATTCGCTCAGTTTCACGAATGTTTTTTCATGGCCAAAGTGTCCGGCCAATCCTCCACTGTGTTTCTCCTTTAACAAGTTCTCCCTCATGGAGAATTTCGGGATACAAAGTTGATTGCCTCTGAACAACAATCCTTCCTGGATCATATAATCTATCCAAGGACTCCTATCTATGAGAACTGGATTCTCAATTGCTTCATATGCCTCTGCAAAATCTACATCACCTACGTACATGTCCTTGAGATCATCGAAACCTAAGGTTTTGACTCAGAATTCCTACAACAGCAAACATTTCCTGCTCAAAGCATCAACCACTTTGTTAGCAGTACCTGAAATATGTTTAATCACAAATGTGAAATTCTTCATATACTCTACCCATTTGGCATGTTTCTGATTCAACTTCTCCTGTTGAGTCACAAACTGTAATGAGTGGTTATCACTATATAAAACAAATTCTTTTGGGATTAAGTAATGCCTCCACTTCTTCAACGCTTGTATGATAGCATAAAATTCTTTATCATACGTGGAGTATTTCAATTTCACCTCGTTCAACTTCTCATTGAAATATGCAACCAGTCTATCTTCCTGACTCAAGACCGCTGTTGTGGCAAACTCGCTTGCGTCACATTTCACCTGAAATGTCTTCTGGAAATTCGGCAACACCAACACTAGTCGTTTCGTGATCTCCCGCTTCAATAGATTGCAGCTCTTCTCAGCCTCTGTTGTCCAGTGAAAAGATTTATGCCGCTTCTTCACTATATCCATCATCGCTGCACTAATTCCACTGAAATTTCTGATGAACTTCTGGTAGAAACTAGCTAAACCATGAAAACTCCTCACCTCGAAAATATTTCTCGGTGATGGCCAATTCTTGATCACTTCCACCTTATCCGGATCCATCCTCAACTCATTCGCTGAAATAACAAACCCCAAGTAAATGACCTCTGTCTTCATGAACGAGGACTTCTTCATATTAATCAACAGCTTCTCCTGCTATAGATTCCCCATCACTGTAGCCAAATGCTTCAAGTGTTCTGCCACTGACTTACTGTAAATCAATATGTCATCCAAATACAGAATGACGAACTTCCCGATGAACTCCCTCAGGACTTCATTCATCAACCTCATAAAGGTACTTGGTGCATTCATCAAGCCAAACGGCATGACTAGCCACTCATACAGTCCTTTGTTGGTTTTGAAGGTTGTCTTCCGCTCATCGCCTTCCCTCATGCGAATCTGATGGTATCCACTCTTCAAATCAATCTTTGAAAAGTACTTTGCCCCACTCAGGAAATCCATCAAATCATCCATCCATGGCAATGGAAACCTATACCTGATGGTTATCTTGTTGATCTCCCTTGAGTCGGTACACATTCTCCAACCTCCATCTTTTTTTGGACTGAGTACCGTTGGAATGGCACATGGGCTCAAACTTTCCCTGACCAATCCTTTATCCAAAAACTCCTGGACCTTCTTCTTAAATTCTTCATTCTCTTGTGGCATCAATCGGTACGTGGATTTGTTCGGAAAACTAGCTCCTGTTATGAGATCGATGTGATGACTCACACTCCTCATTGGTGGCAACGAACGAGGTAATTTGTCCACTATGATGTCAGCTAACTCTTCCAGCAGTTCCTGAATCTCATCTAGTAGATCGTCCACTCTTGTGCTATTCATAACAATCCTTGGCTTTCTGACCACAAAGAATTGTGGATCTTCTTTCTTCTTAACTTTGGTAAGAAGCTCCTTCCCACTCATGAGAAGTACTGTGTTGCTTACTTCTGGCTTCACCTCCTTATCTTTTATCGGAAGCAACATATGGGTTCTCCCATTCTTCTCTAGGGTATATGTGTTCATTATCCCATCATGAATCACATTTCTGTCATATTTCCATGGTCTACCCAACAATAGATGACATACATCCATAGGAATGACATCACATAAAATCTTATCATTATATCCACCTATTTTGAATTCAACCAAGCGTTGTTTAGTAACAGTTACCTGGTGTCCTTTCTGTAGCCATGAAATTCTGTATGGGCTTGGATGATTATTCATCTCTAGCTCCAGCTTCTCTACCATCTCTGTGGATACGAGATTATCCATGCTACCACTGTCTACTATAACCTTGCACACCCTGTCCTTGGTCTTGCAAGTTGTTATGAAAAGTCTGGTCCTTTGGACTGAACTCTCCACCTCCTTCTCGAGTGTCAAAAGGACTTTTCACATCATAAGTGATCTTCTGCCTTCTGCATCTTCTCCCTCAACATCTTGCCTCTGCGCCTCGGTGATGTGAGCTTCTCCAATGTCCTTCCATTCCTCTGGACACTTGTAAGACTTGTGCCCATTCTTTCCGCATGTGAAGCATGTGATGACTCCACCTCTTCCTCTTCCTCTACCTCTGGTACAAGGAAAAGTATTGTTGTCAGCATATCCTCCACTCTACTCAATATGCTGTTCTCTCTGTTCAAAATGTGGCCCTCGCTGTGAGGTTCCACCTCTTTCAAATTTATCCTGAGGTTTCTTCCATTCCTCTCTAAGCTTTTGATATTTTTCCTGGGCAACTGCTTTGCCTCTGGGATGGCTTCTGCCTCGGCCCCTCTGACCTTTATTTTGGCTCAACTTCTCCTCATCTTTCAGAGCCATTTGATAAGAATCCTCCATAGTTCGGATGGTTACCATGCTCAATTCATCCTGAATGTCGTATCTCATACCATTCATATATCTAGCAACCTTCTCATCGTCGCTCTCTCGATGACCTGCTCTGATGTTCATTCAATAGAATTCCTCAGTGTATTCTTTCACTATCATCATCTTCTGTCTCAGGTTCTGCATCCTCCTGAACAGAGTAATTTGGTAATCTCTAGGGATGAACTTTGCCTTCAACTTTGCAATCATTCGATCCCAGCTCTTAATTTTCTTCTTTTCTTTGTAGCGTATGTCAGCTTGTAGCTCATCCCACCACAATGTTTCATGTCCCTTCAAGTGTGTAACATCATGCTTGACTTTCTTATCCTCTTCGACATCTTCATAGTCAAAATAAGTATCCAAATATCTAATCCAATCTAGTAGCTCCTCTACATCCAAGTTTCCCTCGTAAACTGGAATGTCCATCTTTGCTTTCGCACCCATTTTGGAAATATCTTTAATTAGGCATTCATTCGCTGCATCTTCGGTTGTAACTTCCTCATCGCGTTCAACCTCTAATTCACTATCAAAATCACTCAGATCCCCTGCACCAGCTATGTGTCTTTGAGCTGTCTCCATGTCTTTGAGTCTTGCTCGGAGATCTCTCATCTGTCTCTCCATTTCTGGATTTTCTACCTTCCTGCCTCTTCTTCATACCTCCCTATCTTCTGGATTAGGTGACTGTCTTTCTCTTCTCGGTGACATGGAAAATTTCTTTCTCTGATATAGAAGGCAAAGAGATATTCCCGCTCTGATACCACTTCTTGACGGCAACGCGGCCCCTTCACCACCCGCAGATCGAAAGGTCCACGTGCACTCACAGGATCTTCTTTTCCTCTTGGCCCAAAGAACACTAAGGTTATTCTATTTCCCTATCAGGAAATCTACACCCCACCAATTCTCTTCTGCACGATCCCCCTTTCTTTACTTATCGGAGGATCGAAACTCATGGCTTCGCAAGTCCACTGTCAATTACTGGGCTCTCGAATCCCCGAGACCCGATGCCTCAGTCAACGCTGACCTCTTCCTGTATCTATCGGGACTTCTCTTATCACGGTTTCGCTACTCACGATATCATGCACTTTGATTTTCCAACTCCCGATACCCGATGCAACGAAACTCCGATGCACACGTGAGCTGTCTCTTCAACTCCTCATCACTTCTATCGGGATTTTAGGATTCACGGGATCGCGAATCCTGATATCAATGGATTTGGGACTTTCCTTTTCCCGATGCCTGATATGATACGCCATCTATCCTCCACTAATTCCTGTTGTGGCCCCACACAACTCTCTCGTCGGGATATTGCATTTCGCGATTCCAAGCTACAAGAATTTCTTACCTCCGAAATCCCCGATGCTTCAAACCCCAACTTCCTGGAATATCCGGACACGCGTCCCACTGATGGATGGATTTGATCTTGTTGGGATATCGTGAATCGTGATATCCCAATTCTCGTTGCAAAAACTTGGAGCTTCGACTTGCGAATCCCCGATACACGATATCACGTGTAGATCCGATGGCTCACATGGCACGGATCAACGGCTTTGCCCCTCCTGAGATTGAATACTTTCCACACCTGCGCTGATAACTTCCTTGCACCTCCACAAGATCCAACGGCTCACGATGATTCGTAAAATCTCCTCGAAAATTTCATCCATTCGTTCTTCCTAAAGGATTTATGTGAAATGAACCAAGTACTTTCCCCACAAAGACTTGTTCACCTGCGCGCAAACTTTTGACACCCTTGCAACTTCAAGTCACAACTTGTCTGCGTTGTTCTTCAGCAACTCAGTGGCCTGTCCTTCCTGAGCTTTTTTCACAGTTCCTCAATCTCTCAAGAAAAGAGAATTCTTTGCACGCATTCCTTGCGGCAACCCTTCAACCTTGACTGAGTGTTGAAGTCTCTTGACTTTGCGCACTCCTGCAGCAACAGTCTTTCAGTTCCTTACTCAGGTTCACAACCCTGAGACTTTCTCTTGTCCTGTGCACTCCTTGCACGACACTGTGTTTAACTGCACCTTCAAGGAAATGAGAAAAAAAGCTATCTCTAATTGAACCCTTCTGTCAACGCACTCCTTGCGGACAATTCGACTGCACTCCTTGTAGGGATTCTCTGGCTCAAATAGAGAAACAATTGAAACTCATTCACTCTTCCTTTCAGACTTCAATTCAACCATGAAATCATATACACAACATATAGAAGCAAATGCATAACAGGAAATAAACATCCATGAGCATAACATCAATACATAGAGAATAAACACATAACCATGAATTTGAATCAAAGCTTCTTCTATTAATTCAAATATCAGTAAATGGATGTTCTCTACATAGTTCTCTGCATGCTCTTGCTCTTCTTGCTTTTGAATTATGTTACAACAATACAATGAGGGTGTCTATATCCGTTTTTCCTCTTGGGCTCTAAATCTATCAAATCTAGAATTAAATTCCTATCTACCAACATTAACTATATTAAATGCCGACTATCTACCTAAGGACGAGAGCTTAAAGGCTCAAGGTCCATTACAATATACAAGTGCGCCTTATCTTAATGGCTTCATTTAAGATTTGCGCAAGAATTTCCAAGGCAATTTCAAAATTTGCGCTGGCTTATCCAGCTGTCTTCTACTTCCGTGCTGGCTCGCTTGACGTGCTGGCGATGCTCCTGCGTAAAAAATGAAAGAAGTTGACAAAAATTTTGGTGCTTCAAAATCTTCAAGATCAACATGAAAATTTGAACCATCTTGAGATTGAGTATTAGTGCTCAATTCAGATTGGTTAACAATTACTTGATCTTGCTTGTCTGAGAGAGAAACGAGATATTCAAACCATTCATTAATAAACTACATTTCTTTCAAAGGGAATCTAGTACAAACATGTATGAACCTAATTGAAAAATCATTGAATGATTCATCATTTTCCTTCCTTAAGAAACTTAATTCTTCACTCAATTCATCATAATCATAATTGTTAAAATCTAATAAAAACTCAATTACAAACTCAGATAAAGAATGAATCGAATTAGTCAGAAAAGATTCAAACCAATATTTAACCTGACCTCAGAAGGTGAGAGTGAACAATCTACATGTAACATTAGGATCAATGATATTATGTCTTAAACATTTATAAACAAATTCAGAAATACGGTCTACTGCAGATGTGTTCCATTCACCATCAAAGGTGAGTTTTGAAAAGATATCACTTTCTTTGTTGGGAATAACTAGTAAAGGGACATTGAAAGCATGTTCCAACATAGTGATTTGGGCAGGAGCCATGAAAAATTAGGAAATTGAAGAAATTGACTCCAAATATTTAGCTTGTCATCTAACCTTCCTTGTAGTGCATTATAATATGACACATAAGAAGGATTTATAAATCTGGAATTATGAAAGCCTGAGGGGTGAAACATCTAATCATTAAATCAACCTCGACCCTATTGGAGTTAATTCACAAACACCTAGGAATTATTTTTCCTAAGGTTATTCCTTGTTTATTAGTCATAATTAGTCATTATCCAGTCTCCTATATTTTAGGGAAGAATATTCCACTTGAAGAATATTCTCTTTCAGTTGACATTTTGGTTTGACTAGTTGAGTTGAGTTTATATGTTGCATTGGTTTTTTCACCATGCAACATTGGGATCATCACCAAATCACTACTCTTTGTTCAGTCAGTTAACTGAAGACTAGTTGACTAGTTAACTCAGCTAGGTGGCAGTTCACTCTCGTCACTGCCTGAGAGACTAGACTGGGTGGCAGTTTACTCTTGTAACTATTGGTGTGTGTCCAAATCAATCTATACCACCACTATTTCTCTTTAGTTACTCATGTATCCTATATATATTGTAAATTATTCACTCTTTGAGTGTGGAATATGGTTAATGATAATTCTTCCATTCTTTCTCTCTTGCTTCTTCTTTCTCAATTTCTCTCTGCAAATGTGTGTGGTATTTTCTAGATAGATTTATTCTATGCAGTTTCAACACATTTACATGGTATCAGAGCTGATGGAATGCTAATAAAAAAAGTCACCAAATCATTTTTTGCAGGGACAAAAGATTGAAGACAACAAAAAGATGGATTATTCGCCATAAATACTTCTCACGCCTCATAAATATTTGGAATGGAAGCCAAAAAAATTTCTTCTGCTAATATGCAAAGGCTTATACCAAATAACCATGGCAATGGAAGTAGAGTTTGATTCTGCCAATGAGAAAAATGACTTTCTCAATAGACAAGATATGGCCATA
>JASDQU010174209.1:1749-13707 GCA_032191745.1 Picea mariana | reverse complement strand
CGAGGAGCCAGTTGGAATAGGTGGTTGGCAACCAATATCCATATGGATCAGATTACTTCTCACCTCACTTGACCTCAATGACTATTATTTAATTCACTAATGTTAATTAAAGCATTTCTTTAAATAAAACTCAACTCACTAATAAAAACACTTTACTTTAATAATTACTTTAATTAAAGTAAAGTCTCAAGGTAGAAGGCTTTGGATGACTTCCACACGTTTAGACACTTAGACCTGTGTGGAAATACACGTCCGATGCTACAAACACCAACACCATATCTTGTATAAAATGAAAAATGTCTTGGGTGAAAACATGAGGACGTCCTCCAAAAGACCATGTCAAGTGCACCCATGTCAGTCGAAGTCATAGAATCAAGTAAGACCAATAATCACAAGGTGCAAGAGTCCTTAGAATCATGTAAATTAAGCCATCACTTAATATAGAAGCCATATGAGCAATTCACATTAGATATCCCTTTCAAATTTTATATTAGCTCAAGACTTTATGCAATTTGACAAGATTAAGTATGGGAGAACCATCAAAACACCTATCTAAGGGATATTTCCCAAGAAACCCATCTAAGTGTAGGTATGGTGAATGAAAACATGTTGGGATGACTTCATGGTGACAATGTCATTAACATGCAAGGTAACGTGCTTGGTCCATTTCCATGAGAGCCTTCGTAGAGGGAGAACTTGTTGCTTGAGATACCCTTCCCTCGGTAGTGTGTGTATTCCAAACCCCTTTCTTGCCTTTTGATATTCAATTTTATGCATTGTGAGTCCTCTTTTCAGGTTTCAAACACTTTATTCTTTCCTTTTCTTGTTGGGATTAAGTTTGTTCATTTTGATATGCATTTAGTGCATTAGGACTAGGGGTGATCGCCTCATAGCAAGGGGGTAGAGCTCAAGCTAGCCTTTGGATTTTAAAGTTAGCCATTCATTATCCCATGGGTTTTTCTTTCTTTTTATAACATTCTTTCTTCATTTTTTGTAGCAATTGCATCAACCTTGACATTCTAGCCCTTCTTCTCATAGAAGGATGAACCACGAGCCTTATTGGTGTACACGTAATAGCCATACAAAAGTTTATTAAACTACAGAAGGCCCCAAGATGGAAAGTGTTAAGTATGGGGGAAAATGATGCATTACCCTTATCAAAGACTCCCCGTAGTACCCTTGCTCCCCAAGAGTGACAACATGGGATTAGGACACTAATGATGGCCACCAAGGTGAAACGAGGCAAACAACATAACTTCTAAGCTTATGATTCATTGTCCAACTTCAACTCATGATCCTTACTCATATGCCAAATGCATTAAATATGACAGTGTATATAAAACAAGGACTAATGTACCTCACAATGTGATGGACCATCATCTCCCAATTAACCATGTTGATCAGGTGTGATGAGTTGCACTGATGAGGAGAGAGGCATCTAAAGGGTTGATGGGTTGTTGCATGTGAGAAAATTGATCATCATCATCATTTGGATCATTGTCTTTATTGCAGGTCCTGAGACATTATCTTTGTTGGTTACCCCTAGGTGAGAGGGGGTAACAATTCCCAAGATAAACTAGATTCTACATAAGCTTGAGGCTTTATCGACACAGGGCTCAAAGCCATATCCATTAAGAGTTCAACATGTCACTTGTGGGTATTAAACATGAATGGAGAGGACAATACTCCTCACAACCACCTAAACTAGAATCAACTGACAATCACTCCCAATACTTAATAAATTTGGTGTTCTAGTTAAAAATTAAATGAAATTTAATGAAAAATAAAATAATATATTTTTATTTATTCCATTTCAAATTAAATGAAATCTAATGAAAAATATAAACATTTATGATGATAATTATGGTTAACACCCACAAATAATAATGATTAACACTAACGAATTTTTATTATTAAAATATATCACTATAATAACAACAATATATAATAAATACAAATTATTATTTATATAAAAATTTACACATTAATTTTATTTTATCACTCTCAAAAAAAAAATCTCATGAAATACACATCAAAAGTAAATTCATTGGGCACTTCCCCTTATTTTAAGGATGGTACCCAAACTAAATTAGACTCTATAGAAGCTTGAGACTTTTTAACACAAGGTTAATGCAATACTCATTTTTTCCAATAGAAAATTTACCCAATTACATTAAGATGATATAATTTGTTTACATATCAGTTCATCGACAAAGATCGATAACATGTGTTGGATAGTCCCAAAATAGCAAAAACAACAGGGGAATCTATAATCCCGATACATAGATAAAGAAACATCATCGGATCCCAAAAAAGATGACAAGTTCTCTCAAACTATAAACGAAGATTTCATGATAAAGTTCTCCAAAAATCAAGCTGTCCTGAGACGAGATTCTGCCATGGGGACACCTGTAGGACCACCGACAGATTGTTTAGTAAAGACTGAGAAATTTTTTGGGTCCTTCATCCCCATTTATCTATTGAGAATAGATAATTTTGCCAATAGGTTCCTTCAACGCCAACTTTGAAAGATTATCAGCTTCTATGTTAATGCAATACTCATTAAGAGTTCACTTATAGGTATTGAACATGAATAGAGAAGCTATTACTCCTCACAATCACCTAAACTAAACCTAATTTACATTCACTCTCAATATTTAATAAATTTGATGTTAATATAATCAGTAATATATTTTTATTTATCCCAATTTAAATTGAATGAATTTTAATGAAAAATATAGAGATTTGTGATAATGATAATTAAAGCCATTAAAACTATATTAATATAAATGTAAATAATAATTATTAATATTTATGAAATTTTATTATTAAAATACATTACTATAATAATAACATATATAAATATTAATTACAGATTACAAAATGAATGATATTGAGATTATCAAAACTAAATATTAATTATACATTATAAAAAATTATTGAGATTATCAAAACTTTAATATTAAAATAAGGTATAACCATACCACATCAACCTGAAAATTTAACATATAAAAATGCATATTTAACTGCAAAACTACAAAAATAAAAAATAAAAAGCCAAAAAGATCTGGTCGAGATCTAAATATGTTTCAATGTTATTGGGGACGAGAGAAATCCCTTATTTTGGATCTTCTTATCTAACTATTAGATAATAAAAATGTAATTTTGTGTATTAGGTGTCCAACTCATAAAGCAGTGCAATGACCCACACGCAAATGATGTTATTACACTTTGTTAAATAAATTATTACATAAGTTCGTGGAATGAGAGCTCCCTTCATGTGGAACAACCAGCTTATTCATCCAACCTCACCAACAAGTCTAACAACCTTTTTGGTAAGTTTGGGTAACATTTTGGAATTTTTTTATATAATATTTTTAATTTTATCAGTCACTTTTTTTTTCAAACGGTAAAATTTCTTAATTATATTGATATATAATGTGTTCTCAAGTAAGAAAATTTACAATCGCAGTTGTAGTGGCAAACTGTCATATGAAACTTTCGCTTATAGTGGTTTCTCGGCCAACAAAGGGGGAAAGTTCATAAAAAGGAAAGTCAAGGGCAATGAAAGCTGCTAAGAGTCTGAAAATTACACAAAAAAAGAGGGTGATACCTGAGAAAATCTAGTGAACAAGTATTCTTAAAAAAAAAAATCAAAGACCAGGAGTAATCTCCAAATCTCAAATCATAAACGACCGCTAAGATTAGAGGAGCATATCTTAAAAAAGTGTTAGAAAATGTGGGGGTGCGGTGGGGCGGGGAGGGAGGGGCTCATGACCATTTATCCAGAGATTGTATGTTATAATGCCCGCTTTTTTCTAGAGTGTTGCCTTAGATAGTTGGTTTGTTGATTTGTTGTGCTCACGATAGATGTGTTTGAAGCTAAGTTTTTTGAAAGTGGGTTGAAGTAGTCTAATTCTGTCCTTCCAAGCCAAGAGGGAGATGGCTTGTAGATCGCCCCTGTTGTTCAACCACTCAATAATAGTTATGGAATCCCCAAGTATCTAAAGGGCTTCAATGTGAAGTCTGGATGCCAAGTATAGCGTGGCCCAGGCACCCAATAATTTTTCCCTAGTGTTGGTGCCCAGACCACAGTTGAAGGTCCATCTATAGAGTGATTTTTTTGTAATTCTGATCAACCCTCCAACACTGCTCTGAGTGCAATTTGATTGCACTGCTCCATCGAACCATCTTGTTGGAATGTCCTCTCTGTCAGGTGTCCTCTTTGTGATTTGCAATCTTGGTTTGCTAGAGTGAAAATCATTCCAGTTTTTAAATAATCCAAGTGTTTTGTATGGTGCAGAGCTTGTGGATGGGGTCCCATTTTCAAAGATTTTTTTATTTTTGTCCAACGAAATGGACCAACAGACCAGGGATGGCAGATGCATAAGATTGTGTTCCCTATGGGTCCAATAGTCAAAACAGTCTTAGAGAGTAGGCCCGTCCCAAATAATTTTCAGATTTAGCACCATTGAAATTTTATCCCAAACTTGTCTGGAGAAGGGGCACTTGATAAATAGATGGTCTGCGGATTCTACATCATTGTGGCACGGATGGAAAATATTTGGCCCAGTCCAACCCTTTCTTTGAAGGATGTCCCAAGTGTTCAATTTATATGCGATCATAAGCTAGGTGAAGAATTTTATCTTGGGTGTTAGGTGCCAAGACCAGAGTTGTTTTCTCCAGCTTCTAATATTATTGTGCCAGAGCGAGTTTGTGATGCTTGTGTAGTCATTCTGGACTGTTAGTTGTCCCGAATGGTCACCCCCCCGACCACTGAAGTTGATCATCATAATCGTTTAAATGGATGCCCGAGTGTGCTAAAGCCGTGTAGAGGGTATTCTAGTGTAGTATTAGCTCCGCGTTAAGTTCAAGTGTGTCACTTAGTTAACTTTGAAAGGGAAAATCTCATGAAAGTAAAGATCGGGAATTATTATTATTTGAAAGGAAAATCATTAATTGATGTAGTAGTATAGGTGTTAAAAAGAAAAGTTGTTATCTTTTTGTGTGTATAAATTTAGTTTGGGACATGTTTTTTCTTTGAGTGTGTAGGTTTTTACAGTTGGTCATAATAGTGCATGCATCTTCTAGAGATTTAACTATGTGTAAGTTTTTGAAACATCGGTGGACAAGCCATACTCCAAATTGGTGTATGAGACCCCCTTGTTTGTGGGACAAGGGACCCCCTCCGCGCAACCATTTGACTACTAAAGTCTACAAAAGTATACATACCCTACATGTCTCTGAATTTGAACTTGTGACCTTTTACTCTTACGAGGAAACACATGTTCTTAATAATGATTAAAAAGACGTTGAACGATAATAAAAATGTTGAGGTATAATAAAATTTTGAATATTATAGATGAGTCGGATAAATAAAAAGGATAATATAGAAGGATAAGGAAGTTTTTTGAAATTTATGAATAAGTTGGAGAAGTAAAGAGGGAACATGTCATAATGATAATGAAGAGCAGAAAAAAATGAAAATTGAAGAAAAGCTACACAAAGTTTTAAATATTATGGATGAGACGCATAAATAAAAAGGACAATGTAAGAAGGATAAGGAAATTTTTTGAAAATTATGAATAAGGGGGATAAGTAAAGAGGGAACATGTCAGAATAATATGAAGAGCCGAAAAAAATGAAAATTGTCAAAAGAGAAGAATAATTGCACAAGAGGAGATTAGGAGCCCGGAAGAGTAGATAAAGGATACATGAGAGAAAATAAGAAAGAGAGGATGTTTATTGAATTAAGTGATGAATATTAGGTTTTCATGATTGGTTGAGTTTATACCCATCTTCCTGGTTAAAGTTCTTGAAATGTTTTTTTAATTTCAATAGGATGTTTTTTAATTTCAAGAACTTACCGAATAATACTTGAGTAATAAGGTGTTGAAGCAAGAATTTTTGCTTACATTGTCCTTTTTATTTCGCTTATACATAATATTCAAAACATTATTATACCTCAAAGTATTTTTAATCAGTTTATATCATTCTCGTTTATTTTATTATTATTATTTTTAATCATTTAAAATCAATCTCGTTTATATTATTTTATTATTTTTTTCAAAGTATCTCTTGAACGGTGAATATTTTTTCTCCATTTAATCATTTCTCCAACGCACTCTTTTCAATCATTCTCACAATTTGTCTCTAATGATGGGTAGAGTGTCCACTAAAAACTAAAGTTTTGAAAACTTGATGTTCTAAGATACACTCACTATGTTTTTTTGTAATGGGTTGATTGAGGCTAATAAAATACTAGCAAAGGATGAGATTAACTATAATCAGTGAAACCATCCATTTAAAAAGTGTTATCAACAAAGTTTAATGAAATTTTTCAAAAAAAATAAATTATTTTGTAAATAAAAAAGTTTAATTGCTAAAAAAGCAATTGTCATTGTACATATCAGTTCAAGGTCCTGGGCCTGCCACCTGTTTCGTCAACTGGTGGAAACCGAAACAGGTGGCGCCCTTTTGTTCTGGTATCAAAAAAGGAAAATCCACCACCTGCTCCGTCAAACAATTGGAAACCGGAGCAGGTGATAGTAGAGTAATGTGACATATCTATCTATACATGCAACAAAAAGACTGAACATGAAATCTAGACAGAGCATAAAACAAGAAAGTTGAACAGTAGTAAAAAAAGTCCTTTTATGTTGCAGAGGGAGTGCAGAGAGCTTGTGAACCTTAAACATTAAAGGAACTATGAAAACCTACATCCGGAGTGCCGCTGTGAGAAGTGAAGACATAAGGTTGCGCATAGGTTGGGCATCTCTGCTTACTTTGAGTGCACGAGATGGCATCGAACATCATGTCAAGTCTGCTACTGAGGAGAGTGTGCCTGTGGAGTTGCTCCATCATGTCCCGCCTCTTCTTGAAGATGAGCTCCAAGTGCTCTGACGCTAGGAAGCAATGTGAGTGCAACTCGTGGGCTGTGGCTGATGTATGAGTTGGAGGCTCAACGGATCGGTCTACCCAGGGAATTTCTTTTTGGACTATGCAAGTCGTCCCCTCCAAGGTTTTCGTTGTAGCAATTGCAGGAAGACTAGTACTGAGTCGGTAGTGGTGGTCCAAAACCGTGTAGAGGAGGGAGTCAGGTGGAATCGCAATTGGTTCCTCTGGAAATTCCTCCTCCACATAGGCCATGGGACGCGACTTCAACTCCTTATTTCTTTGAATTAGGGTTGTTGAGGAAACATGTGCGAGCTTGCAAAGGCATCTCTGCCTTGCTACATAGCATTACCAAGAGGGACCCCTCTTAGTTCTCCCACGCTCACAGGGCATGAAGAAGATGGAAGGCCAGACAAAACTGAGAAGAAGAGCGCACAGAACTAGACAACTAAGCGAAGCAGAGCACAAATGCGTAAACAAAGCAGAATGAAACGAGCCATAACCATTCTGGAAGAAATGGAGTACTAAGGAGACTAAAGTGACCTCTCACACACCTCACGTACCCACCATCACCCCTCCGCCATGGCATACTAAGAGCTCCATTAAACCTGTGTAGGGGAGATGTCTGACCTGCTCAAGAGCATTATTAAGTTTATCCTCCATCCAAGAAATGAAGAATAGGGTAGTGACATACCTCATTAATATCATGGGCTGCATGGTTACTGCGTAGCCCATCCGTGAGGAGTGAAGACATAAGGTTGCGCACAGGTTAGGCATCTCTGCCTACTTTGAGTGCACGAGATGGCGTCAAACATCATGTCAGGTCTGCTACTGAGGAGAGTGTGCATGTGGAGTTTCTCCATCATGTCCCGCCTCTTCTCGAAGATGAGCTCCAAGTGCTCTGACACCAAGAAGCAAGGTGAGTGCAACTCGCGGGGCGTGGCTGATGTATGAGGTGGAGGCTCCACCGATCGGTCTACCCAGGGAATTTCTTCTTGGACTATGCAAGTCGTCCCCTCCAAGGTTGTCGTTGTAGAAATTGCAAGAAGACTAGTACTGAGTCGGTCGTGGTGGTCCAAAACCGTGGAGAGGAGGGAGTCAAGTGGAACTGCAATTGGTTCCTCCGGAAATTCCTCCTCCACATAGGCCATGGGACGTGACTTCAACTCCTTATTTCTTTGAATTAGGGTTGTTGAGGAAGCGTGTGTGAGCTTGCAAAGGCATCTCTGCCTTGCTACATAGCATTACCAAGAGGGACCCCTCTTAGGTCTCCCACGCTCAGAGGGCATGACGAAGATGGAAGGCCAAACAGATCTGAGAAGAAGAGCGTGCAAAACTGGACAACTAAGCAGAGTAGATCACAAATGCATAAACAAAGCAGAATGAAACGAGCCATAACCATCCTAGAAGAAATGGAGTACCAAGGAGACTGAAGTGAGCTCTCACACACCTCACGTACCCACCCTCACCCCTACGCCATGGCGCACTAAGAGCTCCATTAAACCTGTGTGGTGGAGATGTTTGACCTGCTCAAGAGCGTTATTAAGTTTATCCTCCATCTGAGAAATGAAGAATGGGGTAGCGAGATACCTCATTAATATCCTGGGCTGCATGGTTACTGTGTAGCCCATCCGTGAGGAGTGAAGACATAAGGTTGCGCACAGGTTAGGCATCTTTGCTTACTTTGAGTGCATGAGATGGCGTCGAACATCATGTCAAGTCTGCTACTGAGGAGAGTGTGCCTGTGGAGTTGCTCCACCATGTCTGGCCTCTTCTCGAAGATGAGCTCCAAGTGCTCTGACGCCAAGAAGCAAGGTGAGTGCAACTCGCGGGCCGTGGCTGATGTATGAGGTGGAGGCTCAACCAATCGATCTACCCAGGGAATTTCTTCTTGGACTATGCA
The DNA here is from genome assembly GCA_032191745.1 of Picea mariana. NCBI lineage: Eukaryota > Viridiplantae > Streptophyta > Pinopsida > Pinales > Pinaceae > Picea > Picea mariana. The sequence continues at coordinate 4,910 of JASDQU010174209.1, read as the reverse complement.
AGTCGTCCCCTCCAAGGTTGTCGTTGTAGCAATTGCAGGAAGACTAGTACTGAGTCGGTCGTGGTGGTCCAAAACCGTGTAGAGGAGGGAGTCAGGTGGAACCGCAATTGGTTCCTCTAGAAATTCCTCCTCCACATAGGCCATGGGATGCGACTTCAACTCCTTATTTCTTTGAATTAGGGTTTTTGAGGAAGCACGTGCGAGCTTGCAAAGGCATCTCTGCCTTGCTACATAGCATTACCAAGAGGGACCCCTCTTAGGTCTCTCATGCTCACAGGGCATGACGAAGATGGAAGGCCAGACATAACTAAGAAGAAGAGTGCGCAGAACTGGACAACTAAGTAGAGCATAGCACAAATGCGTAAACAAAGCAGAATGAAATGGGCCATAACCATCTTGGAAGAAATGGAGTACCAAGGAGACTGAAGTGACCTCTCACACACCTCACGTACCCACCGTCACCCCTCCACCATGGTGCACTAAGAGCTCCATTAAACCTGTGTGGGGGAGATGTCTGACTTGCTCAAGAGCGTTATTAAGTTTATCCTCCATCCGAGAAATGAAGAATAGGGTAGCGACATACCTCATTAATATCCTGGGCTACATGGTTACTGCGTAGCCCATCCGTGAGGAGTGAAGACATAAGGTTGCGCACATGTTAGGCATCTCTGCTTACTTTAAGTGGACGAGATGGTGTCGAACATCATGTCAAGTCTGCTACTGAGGAGAGTGTGCCTGTGGAGTTGCTCCATCATGTCCCGCCTCTTCTCGAAGATGAGCTCCAAGTGCTCTGACGCCAGGAAGCAAGGTGAGTGCAACTCGCGGTCCATGGCTGATGTATGAGGTGGAGGCCCAACCGATCGGTCTACACAGAGAATTTCTTCTTGGACTATGCAAGTCGTCCCCTCCAAGGTTATCGTTGTAGCAATTGCAGGAAGACTAGTAATGAGTTGATCGTGGTGGTCCAAAACCGTATAGAGGAGGGAGTCAGGTGGAACTGCAATTGGTTCCTCTGGAAATTCCTCCTCCACATAGGCCATGGGACGCGACTTTAGCTCCTTATTTCTTTGAATTAGGGTTGTTGAGGAAGCATGTGTGAGCTTGCAAAGGCATCTCTGCCTTGCTACATAGCATTACCAAGAGGGACCCCTCTTAGGTCTCCCACGCTCATAGGGCATGACGAAGATGGAAGGCCAGACGTAACTGAGAAGAAGAGCGCACATAACTGGACAACTAAGCAGAGCAGAGCACAAATGCGTAAACAAAGCAAAATGAAATGAGCCATAACCATCCTGGAAGAAATGGAGTACCAAGGAGATTGAAGTGACCTCTCACACACCTCACGTACCCACCGTCACCCCTCCGCCATGGCACACTAAGAGCTCCATTAAACCTGTGTGGAAGATGTCTGACCTGCTCCAGAGCATTATTAAGTTTATTCTCCATCCGAGAAATGAAGAATAGGATAGCGACATACCTCATTAATATCCTAGGCTGCATGGTTACTACGTAGCCCATCCATGCTACATGGCACCCCATTCGATAAAATTTTTCAANNAAATCACACTAAATTTAAATATTAAAATTTTAAAACAATTTATTTACATGGATTATAACATTCTTTTAAAAAAATAAAACAAACACTCTCCTCACCGAGGAATGAAATGACCATAACCTAAAAATCTAACATTTTATAATAAAGTTGATCACCCTTTAAGCACAATGATTATCTAATTATTTCTCTATTTTCCGTATTCAAACGTTCCATAGTACACGTGTCAAATATGCAGCCCACCATGTGACTCCAAATCAAACCACTGTATATGTTTTTGTCTTTCGTCTCATTTCTTTGGGAAAAGTACAGATATGCACTTCCCCATGTGAGTCCATATGCTTTTGTCCCATTTCTATCCGGTAAAGGTACAAAGGATAAAAAGCATGATTGTCATTTCTAATATAAGAAAAAAGGAATATAGGATATGTAGGGTCGGTGGGTTGGGTAACGGCCAAACAATATCTTAAAGGGTGGCACGCGAGCAGATGGAATCCCACCTTCTTAAAGTTGATACAATTTCAAGACTTATGTGTCGTTGTATTATTGTGTATATATAAGAAGTGATTTCCTAAAATAATTCATTAAGGCTAAAATAATTTATTAAGGTTTATAAAGGCGTGCACTTCTACTTTCACTAGATATTTTTGAATTTTAAAGTATTAACCTATATCCTTAACCTATTAAAGTATTAACCTATATCTTTACATCCAAATAAAATAAAATCTTAGCTATTTAAAAATAATTTAAAATTATATTTTAACACCAAAGCTATAATGTAAAAAATATAAAATATATAAATTAATATATATATATATATATATATATATATATATATATATATATTTTTATATCTGAATAACATTTTTTGTAAGCATATTTCATTTTTACTATGTTTATTATAGTTTTATTAGTCCCTGTCATGGGACTATAGCATTGAGCTTGCTTTTAATGTGATATTAATTTGTCTTTTACCATAAATTTGTATCTTTCAATATGTAGAATTAATTACATAATCAATGAATTTCACCAATCACCACATCTAAATATATTGATATTTATGTAAAATAAAAAGTTGTATTATGTATTTATTACTATGCATTATTATATTTATTATCTAATATATTATTTATTATTATATTTATGAATATTATAGTTACATTCAACTTACTGTTCATTATACATTTTGAATAACAAACAACCCTCAATTATTATCTTTTGACAAACAAATTCATTACTTGTGCATTTAGTTATATTAAGTTTCATTGTTCAACATGTATTTTCCAACTAACTCGATAGTGACTGCGTTGCCATGCAACTCTTGTTTCATCTTGATAGCTTACTTTTATGTCCTTAAATCTACTTATATATTTTAAAAGTAAAACTCTTTATTTTTTTATTAAGATAATGCAATTTTTATAAATGTTTCAAATAAACTATTAATATAGCAATATATATGGATATGGATAATTATCAATATAAGATGATGCATTTTTTGATAAATGTTTCAAATTAAATATTAACATGACAATATATATGGATATGAATAATTACCATTACCCAATGTTTAAAGTTGCATATATATTAAGTAGTAATGTTGGGATCGTAC
>JASDQU010174208.1:0-10575 GCA_032191745.1 Picea mariana | reverse complement strand
TCCCCAAAGCCAATCATTGAATGCATGTAAGAGGGTGGGTGTGAGGAGTCAGATCCCATAGTTATTGAGAGCATGGAGGTTGAGTACAATCATCTTGGGGAAGTGTGTGAGTCAATCATGCAAGCCAAAGGAGAGGAAATTTGTATGGGTAGTTACAACAATTTTACACAATCAGTGTTTGGGGCATGAACAACAAGAAAGAGAGTCGGGAAAATTTTGGAGCATGCTGGAGCATTTCTGGAGTGTTTTAGGAGCTGAAGGATGAAGATCCAAGTTTTCAAGATTGAAGAGTGAACTATTGTGTGAGTTTCACTGTAACAACAAGTGGTTATTGTTGTTTGTTGGTAGCTTTCCTGGAAGTGAGTTCCCTTGAGTTTCCTAGATGAGAGATTCACGGTTACTTGTGCCAGAGAGACCCTAATAAATGAATGGGAATCCTGAGGGACTCAAATAAGTGAAGGGGTACATTCCTTGGGTTGGGCAGTTCAAGAGGAAGAGAGTTGGTAGAAAATCGGGATAACTATAGAAGAATACTAGTGGGTTGTGATTTTTTTGAGTTGTGAGTGGACAGTGAGAGACCACTATATTTTGTGGATTGCTAGCCTTAGCTCGAGGGTGAATTTTTATTGAGATTTGTAACAACAAGTCTATAGTTGGTTGAAACATCTGTCCCAAGCATCTAGTTACACAACTGTTTATAAAATATAAATGATTTTATCTTTCTTAGGTTTGTATTATGAGTTTATTTGTTGTGTATTAACTCTGTAATTGAGAATGATTTATATGTTGTTGTAAAATCTATTTACTTCATTCATGTGTGATGTTATCATGTTGTAGATGCAACTAAATATGTATGTAATTCGTAGTTGATAGGCTACAATAAATCAGTTAGTTAGCCAAAAAAATTAATTTATGAGTTTTTTCGCACGTAATGGACCTCAGCTGGGATGCGGGACATTACACATTCCCTTACATATCTCTTCTCATATATGGAGGTTTACAACTTTGAAAGAATCGGTTTCAAGGTAACTACATGGTTTGATTTCAAGGTTTATGGTGGCTCTTAAATTTAGAGAGATTATAGTGTTTTGTAGCTTCATATTTAATTTTAATTGCAATATGTAATGGCTATGGGTTCCAAAATATTCCAATTTATAAAGGCATAGAGGTGAGCATAATAGGTACTAACTATAATAATTATTACTCCCCTCAAACACAATAGGAATTGGACATGAACGTCATGGTATAATTCACCAAATAAATTTTTTCAATCATAAAAATGTCCAAAGTATACTTTCATGAGAAACAAGAGCAGATGGATTATGTAGGTAGACGAAAGAATGACTTAAGAAAATGTTTTTATGGTATGGAAACATATACCTTGCAACACCTAGAAGAAGCCTAGAATTTGTATTGTAGCTATAGGGGTAGTTGAGGGGGTGGGGGGCAGAGCGCCCATAGTGATAATAGTGGAGGCCATTCAATTGAAGGTGGACTAGATCCACTATAGTATTAAATAAGGCCCACTATGGTAGTTAGATATATGTAATATGACTTCTTAGAAGGTTCTACTTCTAGAAGTTTCCTCTAGAATGTTCTTAGGTGGTTGGTAGCACTATATAAATGGGTTCAAGCATTGTAATGGTGGGAAGAGAATTATTGTATTGGAAGCGTGTAGCTCAATTGGAGGATACCCCCTCGAGGAGGCAAGTGAACAAGAGAGGATCTCTTCCATAATATGATCCATTGTATGGCGTTGCCTTATCTCAAGGGTTTTCTTGTAATAAAGAGTGGTTTTATTCTATTTTTTTATTTTAATATATGTGGTGTTTCTTTATGCAAGTATTTGGTTCATAACAATTGGTATCAGAGTTGTTTCCTTGGCCGGAATTGTGGGAAAATATTTTTTATTTTTCATATTTTTTTTTCGAAGAAAAAAAAGAGGGTCGCAACACTTCAGATGATTTCTATAGTTTTTTGTGAATAATTTGTAGAAACTAGTTCCATATCTAAGTCTTGTTTCAAAAATAGTTGATTTCAAAAAAAAAATCATTCAAAACAGAGTCTGGGAAGTGAAGTTATTGGCATTTTAAAATCTGCAATTTTTCAGTGTTTTTGTCGTGGACAACCTCAATATTTTTTTGATTTTTGTAGCACCTGAAGGACAAATCTGTTCAAAAAAATTATAGATTGGAGTCCCTCTCATAATTTCACCCAATTTCAAAAACAAATTGTATGAATCAGAGCCCCGAAAGTGAATATATCGTTGATTTAAAATCAACCATTTTTTGGGGGGGGGGTTGTGACGACGACGGGACTACAAAATTCATAACTTGTCACAGGGTGCTCAGATTGCTACCAGATTAGTGTCATTGGATAGATTATTTTAACAAATTTGTTTTATGTGGTGTTTCCAATGGATCATTTCTGTCAAATCCTCGATTTTACTTTATGTAACAGAATCCAAAAGAATTTGGAAAGGGCTTTGGAACCACACATGGAAGCACTCCAAGCCTGCATGCATGAATTAAAGGATAGTTGGAGAAAGTACAAAGCTAACATATAGGAGGAATATATTACAGAGGACATCATGAATGAATATAATCAAGAAATGTATGCTTGGTATTCTTTTGAGGCTAATTGTGGTGATTGGTATCGTTGTCATTTTTGGGATGAAAATCACTTCCATCTTCTATTTGATGGCTCTACTCCACCTCATGTAGAGGCCATCTTGAAGAGTACAACATAGCCTTCCCTACATATTTTTCTTTCATTTTATTATTCACCGATTGTAGTGGATGAATGGTTGGCCATTTCTAGATATTTCGACCCACATGACCAGTGTATGTTTTTGGAGCATCATTTTCAACGGGCTCCCAAGTTCCGATATCTTTCGTGTGGAGTTCACATGAGCACTTGGACATGGGACCCATGTTTACATTGGTGGTTGGACTACTTCAACATGGTGGTTTTCATTTCTTCATGGGACTCTGGTTCTCTAGTCTACTTCAACACTATGGTCCATACTTATCCATGGGACCGTTGTATATGGTTGTACACCCTCATAATGAGTGTTGGGGACAACGCTCTTCTAAGGGAGATGGAATGCAGAGTAGCTATAGAGGTAGTCGGGGGGATCGGAGGGCCCATAGTGATAATAGTGGAGGACATTCAATGTAAGGTGGACTAGGTCCATTATAGTATTAAATAACGCCCACCATGGTAGTTAGATATAATAAATGTAAGATGACTTCTTAGAAGGTTCCTCCTCTAGAATGTTCTTAGGTGGTTGGTAGCATTATATAAAGGGGTTCAAATATTGTAATGGGGGGAAGATAATTACTGTATTGGGAGTGTGTATCTCAATTGGAGGATGCCTCTTCGAAGAGGCAAGTGAACAAGATAGAATCCATTCCATAATAGGATCCATTGTAAGGTGTTGCCCTATCTCAAGGGTTTTCTTATAATAAAGAGTGGTTTCATTCTATTTTGTTCTCTAAATATCTGTGGTGTTTTTTATGCAAGTATTTGGTTCATAACAAAATTATCCTTCCATATCTTAGTTTGAACTAAATCTCCAAAGTATATATGACTTGGTTTTGTGTTTATTCGTAGTTACAAACTTATATATTGATCTTGACAAAGTCGTAAATGATCAGCTAATATGTGTACATTATTAGCTTGATCTGTCAATTTGTCAAATAGAATTTAAACACTTCTATCTCATTTTTCATACTTGTGTTTGGCATAGGTTCCAGTCAAATTGCACCATATTCTAAAGTTCTAGGCCTGGTTTTACGAGTAGAAATTATTCTATACTAATATAACTTATACTAATATAACTGAAATGGTTACAATCTATTAGAAACAAATTTTAACCATTGAAAACCATAGTAAACTCATATAATGGCATTAACTCAAGTGATACATCACTTGCAAGGAGTGCATAAATATGTAGTAGTTTGCAAAAGTGGATTTGATTATGGAGGTTCAATTATCCATGTTGTATTCCAGTCTTAGCTTCATGGGGAGGTTTGTAGTAACCCACCCAATCAATAGACATCTCTCCCATATAATGTCTTTGACAAATCTTCGACGTCTCTTCAACAAAATGTGATTAACGAGTGAATGGATTGAAGCATATATTGGTAACGTAAGCAACTAGCAACTTATGCTAAAGTACCAAGCAACTACACTAAGCATATGTCCACAATGTAATTTATTTTTGTCAGTTCAAATGTAAATGCAAGGGTAGATGAATAAGTGTAGGCTTGGAGTGGGATGGATTTGCTGCTAGCGATGGTACAAGAAAATCCTATTAATATGCTAGAAATTGTGATTAGACTTGAATAAAAATTGTTGACGAATTGAATGCAAATCACCTATGAAAACCACATGGCGATTTTATTTTTAAATAAGAAATATTTAATTGTTATTTTTTCACATAACATTGTTACTGTTTAATGATAATTTTTATGTGAATTAGATATTAAAAACATAATATTTAATTGTTTGTGGGATGATTGTGCTTGTTTATTTAACCTTTTTCTTCTTCACTTCCCCATGATCCATGGATGGTAAATGGGGATTACAGGGCCTAACACGATGGGGAAATCGAGTGAGGCTAAAAAATATCAATAATATAGATGGTCTGGGACTTGACCCTGAGACCTCTTGCATTATAACCACAACACTCATCCATTCGAGCTAAGCAATTGAGCTTCGTCTGTTTGTTGTGTATTGTGTGTATGTATGTAAATAATAACAAGGATAATGTTAGCAAGAATAATAACATGTTTCCTCCTATCCTACATTAGTTGGGAGTATTGGTTTACAACATCATATAAGCCTCAATATACCATGATCCTTATATCAATGGTTGCATCTACAGAGGCAACGACTCTACTACAAACAAAATTGTTGATAAATTATTGGGTGACTATACACATTTTCTCGACCTTCTTTACCCTCCTCTTTATAGGTTATGTGCATGAGTATGCATGCATAATAATAATAAGAATTGTTGGAAATTTGTATCATATGATTTTTGAAATAACTTTATTAAAATCTTTTTCCTTGTATCTTACATTGATTGTGAGAATTGATTCACAATATCCTATAAGTTCTAATATACCATAATTCTTATGCCAAAATAAATATTTACAAAGTAATAACTTTTTTAATAACAAAATGATTAAAGGATAATTAAAGGATAATTGCATATTGATTTTGACTAATTACTTAACTTTCCCCTTCCTTTTCTATCTAATATATATATATATAATAATAATTAAAAAAATAATATTATTTTAACGTAATTTTTTTTTACCAACAAACATATTATCAATAAATTTTTAATATAAAATAAATTATATATATATAAATGCTTCACTTGATCCTTTCCATATTAATTTTGATTTTGAATAATAAATAAATAAAATATCATATACATTGATTCAATTTTGTATCGTGATGTGACGAACAACTGTAAAAGTAAGGAGAAAACATTAATAGTTTTATTTTACATTAGAATCATTAATGCTATGCTTTATATACAAATCAAATTTGTATTAGCGAAAGTAACGGTAACATAGCGTTAAATTATATATTTAAATCTCTTTTTTCATATCGTCGCTTTGGCCGAGTGGTTAAGGCGTGTGCCTGCTAAGTACATGGGGTTTCCCCGCGAGAGTTCGAATCTCTCAGGCGACGAGTTAGTTTTTAAAATTATTTCAAAGTTGTTTACGGTAATAAAAAGCTCCCCTGCTGTTACGTTTTATGTTAAAATTATTTCGTCGTTGTTTACAGTAATGAAAATCTCCTGCTGTTGCGATTTCATTTAAATAAACCATACAAAATAAATGTTATGTTTAAACCTTCTAAATTAGACCCTTTATAAATTATTATTGAATAAACATATTTCTGTTGGACTATGTTGTATATATTTTACTGGAATATTGTATTTTTTTCAACTCTTATTTTACACGGGATCCGCCTTTCTCAAAACATTTGCTTATTTTTAGCAAACGGGGATTCAAGGATTTGTTGGCCGTCTTCGAGATGTTTAGAACATATTTTTAGGGAAAAGAGATTTGAGGGATGCTTGGGATGAATTTTCTAGAAAGATTTTAAGGATATTTCAAGCATGTATTTTTAGTTTTGACAATTATTAAAATAGATTGTATTGAATTTAAATTTATTGTAAAAGTTGTTAGTCAAAATATGAGTATTTTTTATGATAGATTTTGATTTGGGTTTTTGTATTTTTACTAATAAAATTACAAGAAGTGAAGTTTTTATATAAAAAAATAGGAAATGTAATATTTCAAAGGGTCTATCTTTGTAGTTATTCTTCTGGTTCTTTTCATTTTTCTAGTCATTTTAGCTTTTACATATTGTACATGGTTTTTTAAGAGACATTCATGTCTAGTGCTTTCACCATCCCAATCTCCAGCATTGTGAGAACAATCACATAGTAGTAACTTGGATTGGGTACAAATGTTTGAATAAATTCTTATTCAAACATCTTTTTACTTTGAAATATGAATTTAATCTCTTTAAAGAACCAAATCGTTTTATGATGGTTTCAACACCACTGTAAAAATTTGTAAAATCTATAGAGAAGATAATGTTTTTTATGTTTTAACATAATCAACATTAAAAAAAAAAATGAAGCAAAAAAGTTCCTATAAAAATAGTTGTGAGTGCTCACTTAAATTTCCTAAAACTAAATTGTATTTTACTAATGTGTAGTAGCAAATACTAAAATATCATTTTTATTTAAATTTTTTTAAAATTGATATATAAATTACTCATAATATATAATATAACTTGTCATATTTTTTTCCAAGAAAAAATTTTCTAGAGTATAAATTCATTAGTGCACTATCAATGTTGGACCAATATAAAAAACTATAACTATCAAATGATACTAATGTAGGAAATAGGCCAGCAATCTTTCCATACAATTATCTTTCCATAAAACTATCGACTATCTACAACAATGAGGGACAACGATCCTCGATCAAAAGATACTAATGTAGGAAATAGGACTCTCTATTCCTCTATCACAGTGGAAAATTGAGAGTCTCCCTGCCACTTCATTTAGAGCTCTCTTTGAGAGAGCGTCCGCCTCGCTGTTGTGTGATCTGGAAATGTGATGGAATTTGATGTCGGTGAAGTGTTTGGATAGATCCAAAGTTTTTTGCTTCCAGCATTCGACATGGACTGAATGAAGATTGGATTTTTGAGTAATTCAGTCAATAATGACTCTCGAGTCACCCAGAACAAGTAAGTGATTAATAAACCAAGAAGAAGCTAGAGTGAGGGAGGCCCATAACCCCAAGAGCTAAACTTTAGTGTTCGTACCCACACCACAATTGAAAAACCATTTTATGATCCTCATAACCCCAAGAGCTAAGCTTTAGTGTTCGTACCCACACCACAATTGAAAAACCATTTTATGATCCTCAATGAATGGTTTTTGAAAAAGCCTCCAGCTCCACAAACACCATTTGACTGCACAACTCTGTCAAAACAAGCGAAGGTGAACCCTACAGGCAGCTTAAGATCAACAGCTTTGTAATGGAAAGATTTAACCGTAGACTTATAACTTGTTATACTTACATACTTAATATATATATAAAACAGTGAATTGGATATATATATTTAATCCTCAGATTCCTAAAAAAAAATTTGAAGGTTCTATCCCAGGGACACGTCCCCATCCTTCCCAAAAACCAATGAAACATAAATGATAGGTGTTTTTTTTCTGGTGTGATGGCCTATGTCACCCACCTCCTCGCGCTGACCATAAAAATCAAAATTTTAAAACTAAAGTGGAGAGGTTGTGCAGGGATTTACAAAGTATTCAATGCGAGTCATATCAACAGTAATTTATAAGAGTGAAGTGTAAGTGTTATTTATTGTTTTATTTAGGAATATATATATATATATATATTTCATTCTTAAATTTAAGAAAAACCATATTTTTTTATTTGAAATAAAAGGAAATTATATGTGCTATATATTTATAGCATTTCAAAAATAATTTTAAAGTTCTTTTTAATTGTATATAAAAAGAACTCATCTCTTTTAAGAGATTGCAAAGCTAATCTTAAAAACCCTTAACAATATTAAAAGGGTTATAGTATTTCATTTGGTTTCAAAAATATTATAGTATTTAAAGTTCTTTTCAATTGTATATAAAAAAAACCTCGTCTTTTAAGAGATTGCAAAGCTAATCTTAAAAACCCTTAACAATATTAAAAACGTTATAGTATTTCATTTGGTTTCAAAAATATTATAGAATTTAGGTAAAAACTATAAAGTATATTTACAAAATTTAAAACAGACATTAAAATTAAGTAAAATAAAAGGTAATTTTAAGAAAAAATCTAAGCCTAAAAAGGTTTACATCATCAATTATGTGTATGTGTTGTGTAGTAAAGGAGAAAAGATTAGAAAAATAATAAGGATTTTACTGAATCGAGATTCAGAAATCAAATATTGAGAGTCTGATTTTATTTACAATTGTTCTATATTTTGTTTCCTTTACCATAAAAGTGTCAAGAGATCGATCTTAGAATTGTAAACATGAAAAAAGGAAATTGTGTGAAACATTATTGTCATTCTTTTCACCTCCTTAAACATAGGACTCAAAATCAAATTACCCATCTTGAACTTTCCATTTATCTAAGTAATCACCATGATGAATCTCTTACCATTGAAACCTTGTGCACTCCTTTATTTGTTGTCAATTTTAAAAGCAACTTCAAAGCCAAGAGTTATGCTTAATTGTTTGAACCCCCTCGTAGACTTGTCTTGAAACTTATTGAGTGACTTTCATTTGAGAATATGATGCCCCAATATGATGCCCCCCACCTCATAAAAAAGTGGAGTTCCTTGGCTGGCACCATCAAAATATCCCTAGGCTCCTAACTTATCGATCTTCTCATGAACAAATTGCCTCGAAGGCTTAACTTTTGAAGCGACCTTAAAGTTCTCAAATATAATTCTTATTTGTGAAGCACAATGAAAAGGAGGAATGGACCTATTCTCAAAACGATCAACATTATTGGGGAACTAGATGCCTCAAGACACAATCAAAGGAAGTTCCTTCTATTCTTTTAACTCTTGTTTATGTGCCAACTTTTAAAGCAATCTACAATAGATCCCCCCTACCAACTACCCCTAATTCTTGTCATTTTATCTATTTTTGCGCACAATTTACAAGTGTATGTACATGATATTAACAAGTGGCTTAGAGTTTCCATCTCCTCTTTGCACAATTTACACTTGCTAGGTCCTTTGGATTCCTCTTCTCGTGAACTTCCCAAGTCAAGGATTTATTCATAATAATCCTAGTCTTCAAAGGAAATATTATCTTCCATAGGGTATTCCACCACCATTGATTATCTTCTCAATTTTCATAATTTGGTAAACATTGTTTTATACCCCAATCGAGGAGGGTAGACCCAGAAGGTTGGGTTCTTGGACTATACTAGTTCATCATCTGTCTCTCTTATACACAAATGACTCACCTTTAATTTGATATAATAAGCCTCACATTGCTCACCTTCTAATCCAAGTAGATCTACATGTTTCCATTCTTGTTACCATATAGTTGTAAGTTCTAGATATATTGGACGAGCTAAATTAAAAATTCCCATCCTTCGGAGGGAAACAATTAGATGATTCAGTAACTTGTAGGCATCCCCACTCCCCACCCATGGGATAGACCCTACTCTTACCTTTTCACCATTTTCCACTCTCCAAACCAACTAGTTTCCTATAAAAGGAAAACATAATACAATGGATTTCCAAACTAAACTATAGAGACATTATGAATTCTCTTTGTAGGGCTTCCGACTCTTCTACAATATGATGTTCTATGTATTTCTAAATGATGAACCGATTCCAAATACCATCCTTTGATATAAATCTACATAAACCCTTCACAACCAAGGCCTTCCCAAAATGGTGTATGTTTTTAAGGCCCCATCCCCACAAGTCCTTTGGTTTAGCTATGGTATGTCATTTAATTAAAGGAATTCCATCTCTTTCTCTTTTTCCAGTGCTCAGGATCCTGAAGATTTTCTTCCTTATATTAAATTTCCACAACTCCTTTAAGTATATAAGTTAATTAGTGGAAATAGAGTAGAATTGCTTCCAATATGGACTTCACCAAAGCTAATCTCATATCCCTAAAATCAATCTATTACACCATATATTTATTCTCTTTTATTTCTCCTATGAGACATTTCAAGCCATTAATGCCATAATAAATAGGCTTTAATATGAAGCCTAAATACTTGAATCCTTATTGAAAACCAATAGGGAAAATACCAAAGGAGAAACCTAATTTGCTCCTATTCCATCCCATTAAACTAAATGGAAGTTTTTTCACATTAACCATCATTCTAGTTGCTATGCTATATAACTCTTTAAAAATTTCCTTTAACTTATTTGCATCTCTCTAAGAACCATCATATAGAACAATAAAACATAATCCAAAAAATCAAATGTGGAAAATAAAGATATCTTCCTAACCTTATACATGTTAGTGTCCCATAC
>JASDQU010174205.1:0-13421 GCA_032191745.1 Picea mariana | reverse complement strand
ATTCTTTTATCGTGGTGGGTCTACACGCAACGATGTATTTTATATTAATGATAAGACATATACAAAAATAGGCTCAATGGCCTTTAGCATCTAGGCTCTCCAACCTAATTCAACACATAATCCTCCTAGCTTATAATAACTAGCTCACCAACCTATAAAACACAACATATACACAAAGGCCCCCTGGCCTCAAAATCATGCACACTTAATTTGTTTGCGCACGGTATCCTGGAATGTGCATGCTTCATCATTTTAGTGCACAGTACATGTGCGCACGATACCATGGAAGGTGAATACAAAAATGATATCACATAACTCACAACTTAAGTACATTTTCATTTACATTTACCATTGGGTTCGGACTATGGGTATTACACCAGATCTCAATACTCAGCTAAGATAACAACATGAATGATAAAAACAATAACTCTAGAAACAAGAACAACCCCAGCAGTAACCAACAACAACAACCCTATTACAATCATATCGATCCCATATATATAATTTGATATGGGTCTTCTGGTTGAGAACCTGAGAGTTCTCTTTTCTTCTTGATCTTGTTGCAACTTCTTTCTTCAAAATTGATGTTACAATATCCTTCCAACTGCTTTTTGTTTCTTCCTTTAGTTTATTGTCCATCTCCTAAGCATCGTGCACGACTTATGTTCAAAAAAATGAAGCTGCAACATAACTTGTGCAACTTTTTTTCATCAAAATGAAGGGCCCAACACAAACTCTATTTGGATATTTTCTATTCAAACTTGTCGAGTATAATTTTCTATTATGAATTAATCTCTTGATGTAGAAATTCTGTTTTCCAATTTCTTTCTCATATTGTTTTCTCCAAATTCACTATAGAATCCTTGAATGGGGCCCACTCAAGTATATAAAATGAAACCTTTTCTTTTGTTATATTTCCTTCATGGAGTTGTATTTAGTTATTTTTATTTCCTTCATGGAGTTGTATTTATTTATTTGTCTATGGCCCCTCATTCCCCACATGCATTTTCAACCCCACGAAGTGTGCCCCTTATCTTCTCAACAGTCCTTCGTCTTCCCCACTTCCCTTCCAGGGCTTCAACAACAGGTCAAATCAGGAAGTCTTAGAGCACTACAACCAATGCCCAATGCACCAAGGAACAATTCCCAACCAATATCTCACCTGGATATATTTCTCACGGGCCTAAGAACCTGCCTCTTGAACAAACTACAGGCCTGAAAACTCACTTCTTCGCTAACCTATGGGCTCAAAAACCTACCTCTTCAATCATAAAAATATTTCCCCAACACAAGGTTAATCCATTCTCCTAAATTACAACAAAAATAGAGACTTTCATTATTCTGAATGATGGAGGAAAACCACATATTATTTTTGAAATACACTAAGGCTAGAAATACATATTGCATGCCTTCAACTTAACACTTTTCATCTTCATAATTAACTTTATCTACTTGGTGACTCATTCCCATCACTCAAGAACTTAACATAAATAATATATCTGTAAATTAAACTTTTAAGAAATACTATTAAAATATTCCCCCCTTTTTCCCTTTTTCAGTGGATTTTATCCCCCCATCTCTTTTTTTTTGGTTCATCCTACATACAATGCTATAATATATTAATAACTTCAATGTGATACACTTTACAATAATATGTGCATTGGCCGATTTTCATCTCGTCTCGCCATCCCAATAGTCACATAAGCTCTCTGACCTCAAAACACACACACATATATATAACATTCATTCCCATGCACTTACTTGTGTGCACACAACACTGTGGAATATGCACACCCTCTCTTGATGTGCACTCCACAGGTGTGCACAAAACCCAAAACCTTGTACCATGACTCACCAACTTATATGTACATTACATTTTCACTTGTTTCTAATGGTTCACCATCCTATATGTGAAACTCTAAATGGGGTTTGTATTAGGGACATTACATTCCCCTTCTCCTTATTTAGGCACTATTCTCAATGCATTATATACACATACATAAAAACTTCAAAAATTTTCAAAAAGATGAGGAGACTCTACTCACATATCATCCTCACACTCCCAAGTTGCATCCTCGAGACCATACCACAACCATTGGACATTTACCAACTCCATGGTTTGATTCCAGAGCTTCTTGACTTTTTGTTCCAATATGCAAATCGGTCGCACTCGAAAATCACCTTCTCGCTCCACCAGAATCACATTCCAATCAATGAAATGATTAGCATTAGGTACATACTTCTTAAGCAATGACACATGAAAAACATTATGAATACACAAGGATGCAGGAAATGCAAGCATATACATGACAATACCAATCCTATCTAGGATTTTAAATGGCCCACAATAGGGCACTACTAACTTACAACACTTCTCGAACATCAAGGAACTATTCCTAGCTTTTACTTTCAAAAACAGGTGATTACCCACTTTAAACTCTTTGTAGGGTTCTGCCTTTATCTCTACAACTTTTCTACCTATCTTGGGAAACCTTTAAATTTGGTTTTATTTTTACCATGTTCTCTTCCATTTCCCAGAGAAGATATGGCCCAATTATTGTCCAGTCTGTTGGGTTAACCCACCTTATAGGTGTGTTGCACCTTCTACCATATATTTCTTCAAATGGAATCATCTTTAAAGATACTTCGTATCCATTATTGTAAGAAAAATATACCAAATTTAAGTATTCTTCCAATTTTGATGTTTTCTCCATCACATACATCCTCAACATATCTTCAATCACCCAGTTTACCCTCTTTGTATGTCCATGTGATTTTGGGTGACATGATATGCTAAAGTTTAGACGTGTCCCAATTCCTTTGAATAATCTCGTCCAAAACTTTTAAGTGAACTTGGGATCTCTGCGAGGCATAGTTTATTTAGGCATGTCATGCAATTTATCAATTTCTCTCATATAGATATCAACAATATTAGTTGTCTTGTAAGTTGACTTCACTAGAAAAAAATGGACAACTTTAGTAAGCTTTTCCACCACCACCATAAAAGAATTATGTTTCTTACAAGTGATAGGAAAATTAGTTATAAAATCTGTCATTATATCTTCCCACTTCCATTTAGGAATGGGAAAAGGCTTTAGCAAACCAGCTAGATTTTTGTGCCCAAGTTCCAACTTTTGACACTGAAGGCATCTAGCAATAAAATCAACAACTTCTTCTATATACCTGGCCAATAGTATTGTTTCTTGTCTACAACAATTATCTTCTGTTAAGTTGTATTTCCATCATAAGGAACCTTATGCATCTATGAAAATATCAATCCTTTCAACTCCTGATCATTTGGCACATATATTCTATGTCTATACATGAGGATCCCATTGTTGGCACGTAGTGGGTAGACCCGGGGTTAATCATTAATAAACCGACAAAACCATTAAAAATCAACCCTTTTGGCATCACCTGCAAGCAAGTGAAGTCTCACTCAAGGCATCTAGAGGGGCTACAAGAACACCTGCAAGCAAGTGAAGTCTCACTCAAGGCATCTAGAGGGGCTACAAGAACCAAGTTTCTGCAGTGGGGTGAAGTGAGGCCTTCATACTCTGCATTATCCATTCATCTATTGTGTATGAAGTTTCTCTTATTTAACCTTTAATATTCTTTCAACATACCATGTGTGTGACATTACTCCACTCAACATTCATTCAATCATCACTAACTTAAGTTCCCAATACCATAACAACATATAACAATGAAATATTCATAAAACTTAAGCATTTATCATCAATTTGTAGTAATAGTAACCATCATATGCATGATAAACATAACATGCAAAGACAACACATCAAATCACAAGGTTTTGATGTGGTTCACCCCAAACTGGGCTACATCTACAATGGTTGCCTTCTTATTTTATTCATTTCAATCTCCTTTCAGTTGTGTATTGTGCTTACAATAAGATCTAATAGTTAACATTACCCCAAAACTGCCTCAGTCATTCTGTTGCAGTGCGAGCCTAACCCCCAAAAACCTCATTCATACCTCAAAACACTCGAACAAGCTTACTGAATACTTCTCCCAAAACTTGACTAACTCATCACTCATCAATTCAAAGAACTACTTCTATCCAAAAACCCATTATAATTTATTTTTACAAAAGTGCTAAGCCTGTTACAATGTGGAAAAAATGTCCCAAAAATCTTAACTACTTTCCACCTTTTGCATGTTGACTCCTAAAAATGCTCCACCCACTTTGTGCGTGTATTGCTTCTTATAAAAAATGTCATTTGATCCGTTCCTTCATGATTCCCAATACTATCCAAAATATCCTGCTCCAACAGGTGCCCAACACTAACATGTGGCTCATCCTGAGCCACTTCAGGTTTACTTCCAGGTTGCCAAAAATTTATGTACTATGTTTCTAGCTACTGCAACTTTTTCCTTGACTTATACTTCCTGTTATACAATTTCCTCGACCATTTTTGCAGTTAAGTGAGTCTTCAATTTTTCAGTGGTTTCCAGCTCTACCTGATTGACCATGCCTTGAGTGGTTTCTAACATTGTTGCTACCTTATAGGATTCTTCTTGTAATACCTCAATATTTTTCACGTGATCCTACTTCTTTCACTAAATTGATTTATTTATGAATATAACTTCCTTTTTCATCCATTGTTGTTACCACCTCTGCTAACGGTAATGTACTCATTAATTATTTGAACTTCTACACCTTATATTGAGTAACGTGTATCTTCTAGCCAATCTCCTCCAGCTACACAGCTTCAGTCAACTACGTCTGAATTCACGTGTCGTCGACATACAACTTAGCACATTCTACTTTCATGCTCTTGAGGTTCTCTAACTTGTGGTGGCCATATTTTCACGTTTCTCCCTTTCTTCCAGGGGATTTCTTGGTATCTTTCATGCCTCTAAGTTGGTGATGTTTTCTCGAAATCCCTAAATGGATTCATTCATCTTTGTCACTTGTTCCTCCAATGGGGTGTCTTCATCCCTTAGTACTTCTAGAATAGTGTGATAGACCCCCTCGACTATCAATTTGACTCTCTCTTCCTTTTGTGTTGCCTCCTCCCACCCCTGCCTTATCTGGTCATATTCTTATTCCAGCATATTGTTCTCTGTGACTTTCTTTATTAGCTCCAACAAGGTTGATACCGCACACACCTGAAGTTCCTTTGTCACATATGATTGTAACTCATACAATATTTATGTAGGTAGCTATGTTGTGGTGAAGTCTAAGGCTCCCATCTCTATATTCATTACACATATTTCTCTATATATAATAAATGTCATTGGTTGTACTTGAGTTGTCTACCTTGTATGTTCTTCTTGCACTTGTTGACCTATTTTTACCATTGCAAGTTACATAGTCTCCAAAACGTTTCGCAATGCAGTAATCTATGCTTGCATATCTACATCTCTTTCCTCATGTTGTCTTGTCATGCACTCAAATGCCTCATCTATTGCGTCTTTAAATTGGTATGTAATTTTATCCAATTCATCTTTTTGCATGGTCTGAGCAGTTGGTTCCCTTAAAACATTCATTTTCTTTTGTTGTCTTGGTTTTTTTCCCGTTTCTGTGTCTTTGTGATTCTCTCTCTTACACATGTATTTTTTGTTGTTCTTCCTGTGCCATTTCCTCTTTCCTATTCTTCTCCTCCTCATTCACTTTATATTTCTTCAGGCTCTGGTTGTTGTGTGTATGGTTGCACCATCTTTGTTGATGGGATATTCAAATCACTAGCCTAATTTTCCATAATGTGGCCCATCGTTTCCTCAGTTAACTTGTATTGTGTGGGCAACCACTCCTTGTTTGGATCCTCCTTGGTTTTCACATACATGTGGTGACACTCTGCCTTAAATCACACAATTGGCTTGTATGCTTCGACTACCTGTGGTGGTATGTTGGTCGTACTATGAATGCATGTCCGAATAGTTTCCTTGTAGATATAAAAAGTGACATTGTTGTATAACTTTCGCACCTTGTGTGTACTATGCCATAGTTTATGATATCTTGCTGGTAGACATGGCTTATCCTTTACTCACAAAAAATGCATGTCATTCGAATCCCTCCATGATGATATTCCAATTAGAATGAAGAACCATGCATAGTGAAATTCAGTCCCTTTGTCTTGCATTTGTTCACAATCGATCAAGAACTAGTTGAGAAAGAATGTCACCCATTTCATTTGTACGCCATCGATGTACTTCTTGGATTTCGTGATGATCGTTGCTAGTACTTGGTCTCTCCTACACTTCCTTAATAATTTATAAGCTAAATATTTTTTCACAAACCATAATGTCAGGTCGCATATTCTTGCTACATCTAAATTGTGATGTCCTCGAAATATATGAAAATTTTCTTTCATGCTCTCTAATAGAGCCTTCTCATTTTTTTTGTCTGCAAATATCAATGAACGGTCCTCCCCTTCAAACGATAATACAGTAACGTTCATAATCAAGTATGCATCAATTGAGATCGACCTGTTAATACATAAGTAGCCTCTATGTACAGGCCTCAACAACATATTTACACGTGAATTAATATATGCATTTCCTCCAAAAGTGTGGTATATCAAATAAGTTCGAAATTCTCTCTTTCTGCAACCCAATTGCCCATATTTCTGGCTCTATCACCACCATCCTTGTCTCTGCACTAATGTACCTCTTCAAATACTTGTTTAGTTCCAACTCCAAAAATTTCTTCTCATTTGTAAAGTTATGGTATGCATACTTCAATATCGGCATCCAACCTAGCATGCCTTCCTCTATGATCACTCCCTATGGTATTTTCGACTCAAAAAGGGAGTACTTGGAATCTTTTGATAGTTTAACTGGCTACAATGTGTCTTTCCTAGGAGGTATGTAGTCTCTTATAAAATTGGTCGAGCTTGAATCTAACGTTGATGCTCCTAGTGTCTCTATGTGTACGAGTATCGTTGGTGGGTTATTGCATGGTTTCTTTGGTGCTAATACATACGACTTTGTTTCCTTAGGTGATGCCATTGTTCTCTGCAACTCTTTTCTGTAACTAACTTCTTTGTCTCTGATATTCTTTCACTTGGCTCAACTGTCGTTTTTTTTTGTTTCTCTCTGTGGAAATAAAAATAAAAATACTTTTACTCGTTCGACCCTTCAATTGATTTTATCCACTTTCCAGTTGTTTCTAAACTCAGTTGTGACCAAAATTAAATTCTAATACACTCACATTAGCATTCATTACTTTCCTTAATGCTTCACTAACTCTATATCTTCATTGAATTATCCATTAGATTCTCCCACCTATCAAAATGTTCTTGCCAATATGAATTTATGGTTACATAGTGCCACTACTTCACCATCATGGTAACTCTTTATCACATTTCCCATCATGGATTGTATTAAATGATTTTCCCTATTTCTTCATATGCTTATTTCTCATTCCAATCTTCCTTCTTGCACATGCTTCCTTCATGATTACTTCTTCTCTACGAAATTCTCTAGATTAACTATTTGGACAATACTTATATTCTTCCTTCCAACCTTCTATATCCTACTGCAAACACTTTTTATTGCTTTCTCTTTTTTTTTTTTAATTTTTCTTTCTTTTTCTACCTACACTATAATACACTATGGTACACATTTTGCGTAGTTCAGACTAGTNCAGAACCATGGATATACCTATACAGTTTCATTGTAATTCTATTAAACAACCCTTCCATAACTTCTCCATCCAAATTCTCTAGTTTAACAACACATACTTCTATGATTAACCTTATCATGTATGGTCCTAGCCAATGGATTTAAAGCTTCCCTAGGTGTTATGCCAGAAACTTACTGTCATAAAGTAACACTAAGTCTCATGTCTAAAATTTCTTCTTCTTGATATGTTTATCATGCCAATATTTATTGTGTTCTTTAAGTACCTATTGATGAAAATATGAAACTAAACGGTCCTCTTCTGATTCCATAAGTTCTGCCTATCTATATTCCACTATGCCTAAATTTGTAAGTCCCACCATTGCAACAATGCACATACCTGGTATAATAAATGTGATTGGAATAACAAATTCTTTTCAATACGTCAACCTAAATGGAGTTTTTCCTACCATCTTCTTGCATGTATTTATGTATTCCCATAATACTACTGGAATCTTCAAGTCCCATTCATCCTAACTCACATTCCAAACCTTTGTCATAGGATGTTCCAAAATATTATTATAATTGAACACTTCTACTGTTCCATTTTCCTCGAGATGGTATGGTTTACTCTTCTGATGATGGGTCTGAAATTACTTTGTTAATGCTAAAATCATATTGTTTGGAAAGTGAGTTCTCTAATCACTCATCGATACTCTTGGGAATCCAAACCTTGTGAATACATTTTCGAATAAAAATTGCACAATTGCCTCTGTGTTGTAGTCTCTAACTGGCTCTGCCTCGACCAACCTTCTTAAGCAGTCTATCGTAGTAATGATATTCATAGCTCCTGATCATCTTGCGGGTGGATTAATTGGCCCTAAAAAGTCTACAAAAAAAATTTCAAATGCTTTTAATGTCACTTGTGGAACCAAGGGAATTTCATCTCTCGTAGAGGGCTTCTCAAGTCTTCGAAAGATGTCGCAACTCTGGAAAAATTATTTAGCATATTTATGAAGGGTAGGCCACCATAATATTATGTGTAGAATATTATAGGCCATTGAATTTCTTGCATAGTGACCTCCTACAATGCCTTCATGTGCTTCTTACAGTACCATATTTCTTTCATGCTCCAATATGCAACGTTGCAGAATACTATCTACGCCTAACTTGTATATATTTCCTGCTATCAACTAGTAGTCTTCCACCTTTAATACAAGTTTCTTATTATGTGACACCATGAAGTCTTATGCAGCTACTCTTGTGCTCAAAACCTAAACTATTTATGTGAAATAGTCATCCACCATATAAATTTAAAACAAGTGTGCATCGGGTAAATTTTCATCCAAGTTTCTTGTGTCTTCACCAAATAGTATGTATGAAAAATGATCTGGTAATGAGTTAAACTTCCTTGGTTTCACGATCACCTAAAAGTCATATTCTTGGAACAATAACATCCACCTGCATATTCTTCCCCCCAACACTAGCTTGTTCACTAGGTATCTTAGCGTAGAGTGGTATGTATACATATTGAATTGATATATAAGTAGGTAGTGTTTGAACTTCTATAATGCATATGACATCGCCAATTCTTCCCTTTCTGTCATAGTATAATTTTTCTCTGTATATGATAAATTCTTGTTGGCGAATGAAATTGGACAGTCTATCTATCTTTCACCCGATTATTCCAAAATTGATCCTAAAGCTATAGACAATGCATCCACATGTACATGAAATTATTTTCTCCAGTCAGGAAAAACTAAGATCAGTGCAGTGACCATCTTTTGTTTCAGTGTATCTAGACACTTTTGACATTTTTCATTCCATTGATACTTGACTTCCTTCTTTAGTAACTTCTCCATAGGGGTTGTGATTTGTGTGTATCCTTTGATGAACTTTCTATAATATCATGTATGACCCAGTGTATACTTAAGTTGTTGCACTGATCTTAGTGGTGGCAAATGAAAAATCACTATTATCTTTGTATGGACCATTAAAAATCCTTATTTACACACCACATGGCCCAAAAAAAATTAAAAGGCACAAAAGATATGCATTTCTTCAGATTCAATGAGATCTATTATTTCCTACACTTATTCAACATTGATCACAAACGTTCAACATGATATTTTAATAGACTAGATATTATCCAGTCATCTAAGTACACTTCTAAGAACTTATGAGTAAACTCTTCGAAGGATGCGAAAACTACTCTAGAAATTATCGTTGGTGTGTTATTCAACCCAAATGACATAACTATGTACTGGTAACAACCTCATTCTATTGGAAAGGTCATATTGTATCTATCTTCTTGGAAAAACCTGATTTGGCGATGTCCTAAGATTTCATCCATAAAAGAATAAGCTTGTTTACCCTATATTTTCTCTAATACTTCATCTGTAAAAGGTGTCAGAAAAGGTTGTGTAAACATGCATCGTTCACCTTTCTAAAATATACACATATCCTGATTCCACCTATTTTCTTATCTTGGACTACCATTGGGATAATCCACTTTTATTATTCAATAGGTTCTATAATTCCATCCTCTATCATTCTATAGATCTCTTCTTTTACCTTCTCCTTATACTTCAGGTTCATTCTATAGGGTCTCTATCACATGGGCTTGGATTCTGGTTTTAACGTAATCTTCATCTCTCCCAATTCTCTTGCAATTCCCTCCATCTATGAGAAATTAGTGGGAAACAAGTCCTGATAAGTCAACAATCTTTTCAATTGTTTCCTCGCTCCAGTAGTATCCTATGTTCACAAAATCAAGTTTCTCTTATGTACCAATGTTTACTTTTAGTGTCCTTAAGGGCTTGGAATATACTGCAGATTCAAGTTTCAGCCCTTCTACTGGGTGTTCCCCTTCAGTCTATGATATCTCCAACTTCCTTAGATATTCCTCATCTTGGGATTGTTTTGCGACATCATAACAATGAAAGACCTCTTCAACTATCACAATGACTCTAGGTGCACTATACAAAGGAATTGATCCAAACAAATCCTTTGATGGAAAAATATTATCTCTAAGCACTTGCATTGATGAGTCAATCAAAGGATTATTATTCTCAAAACTCAAAAAGTTACCTTGAAGTTCCTGGTCAATTCTTCCTAGTCTCATGTCCCTCTGTGCACTTCTAGTTCTATGTACCAATTCTTAGGAATGTTTTCCAAATTACACACAAATAAATGAGTCCATTATTGTCTTGGTATTGATCTCCACTATGTAGTACACTTTGTAACATGATTTGTTGGACAACTTAATACACTATATTTAGGCATGATACTTCCATTCTCTATCCCAAATATGACTTGTAGTAACCTTTTACATTGTTTCCAATATCTTATGATGTCTTTGTGCCCAACCCACCATCTCTCTAAAGTCACTTTCAAAGTGACATCTAAGGCCATGAGTCTCTTCTAGTCTAGAATATACATTCCAAACTCATTGATAAAATATTCTACATGTGTTAGTCCACTATACCTTGGAGGCTCGACTATTTCAATCCCAATCCATCTCAATGCATGGGTAATTCGATCACACTTACTTATCGATACTTCATGCAGTATTTTTTGTTAATTATCGAGAGTATCTTGTGAATCTGACACACATGAGTTAATACTCCAGTTGAATACAAATTCAATTGTAGGATTCACGTAATCATCCATCCGCACAGTCATATTATACATATTGTCAAGTTCTTTTCTCTTTGTTGGTTCTACATACCTTTGTCCTTCTGTGGGGTCTAACAGTGCAGTGACCTTCAAGTATTCTACCTTGAATAACATCTATCTCTTCTTTAGTTCAATGATCGTTTGATTATCAAATTGCCAATGAAGTCCTAACAATGCTATTTAGGGTGTATTTCCATCTACTATGTTGATGACTTTTAAGACTGCTACATTGCATGCTCCATCAAAATTGACATTTACACCTGTTAACCTTTCAACTAGAACGATATTATGTTGGTTTTCCAACATCAACTGGATAAATGACCAAATTAGCTTAATTTGACCCATCATCTTCCAAGTATGTCTCAGTATAACATTTATATCAGATCCTAAATCCAAAATTATATTGTCCATTTCTTAAGATCCTATCTATGCACTGAGCCAAAACTCCCTATTTGTTCTCTTCTTATTGTGCACTTGGTTAATTTCTCTGTGTGTAACAGGTTTCTCTTTTTCTTGGTCATAATGGTCAATCATTATGTCTAGACTACTCAACGAAGATTCATCCTTCATTAAATATAAACAACTTCTTAAAAATCTCTTCAAAGTACTTACCTTCTTAGTTTTCTTCTCTGTATGGTGATAGAATAGAGGCATGTGAAACACTATTGGTAGTTCATAAAATGGTGGCATAATTGAATTTGACGCTATCCAATATGCTCCTATCGATTCTTTTCTTTCTTGCTGGTAAGTTTATTTCTCTTTTCTCAGATGAAATAATGGTAACAACTTCGCTACTTTCCTTACCCATTGGTGAATGTTGTTCACTTGACCTTTCACATTTGCTCTGGTTATCATTCCTCCACACGGAACTATTGTTATTTTGGGATGATCATCATGATCCTCGGACGTTATCATCTATATGTTATGGTTCTAGTTCTAATTCTGGTTTTGGTTATGGTTATAATTCTAGTTTTGGTTCCCTCTTTCCTTCCATTTTTCTGTTAGTTGAGGACAATCCTCCATCAAATGGTCCAATGCTCTACAGTATGTGCATGTCGTGAAAGGATTCAAGTATTCTCTCACCAAATATCATGTTTGTTTTCAATTATAAAAAATGATTGGCCCTCTTCCTCCTCTACCAAATCCTCCTCATCCTCGACCTCTATTGAATCCTCCCCATCCACCCTGAATAAAGCCTCTTGGAGCATTATACTATGGAAATCCTCTTTCTACTACTACATTTTCTTCTTGTGTTTTGTATGCATCCACATTGTGTTCCCTCATTAAGTTGAATGTATGAAAATCCTTCTCATCATGTCCTATAGATTTTGCAAAAATCAGAGAAACAATTCATGGGCATACTCTGGTGCTTCTGCAATAATGGACAAGTAGTCAGATGATGGCCCCATGTCTTACATATTTCACAATAACCTACTCCTCCTTCCAATGGGTTCGGTTCTCCTCTATCCATATACTTCACAAATGTTGAGCATTTATCATTATGATGACCTTCTATATTACATGTAACACTCCAAAATTGTTCACACTTTTATTTTTCTTTCATTATTTCTGACAACTGAATTCTCAGCGCAACCAACTGTGACTAAACTTGTGCCATCCCTAGGCCATCTCCTACAAGATATTCTTCTAACTCCAACGCAATTTATAATGCTTATGGTTGCAACTTGACCTTCTATTCTATCATAGGACAATGAATGTGCAACAAATGACCTGCAATAAACCATTCTCTATGTTGTTCATCATGAATATGAAATGTTAATCTACTCATTGAATCTTTAAACCTTTGATCAGAATCCCAAAGTGTCTCATTCTGTACTTGATTAATTTCCTTCAACTCAGTGATGTACTATGACTTAGATTTCAGCTATTTCTTTAATAAAGCTTGTCTAATTTTTGCCAATGTCCTTGATTGTCTTGCTGGTGTAGTATTTGGGTACTTCATGTACCATAATAGTGCACAACCTATGAAATTTGTTGCTAACTGTGCAATCTTCATTGCCTCATCTTGGAGATTCTTCCTAGTCCATATAGTCTCACATACAAATAGATCCTTCCCTGGGTTTTCTGACCGCACTCCCTAGAATTCAGGAATTCTTAATGTATTATCTATTCTTTCCATTATATTTTGTGTAGTA
>JASDQU010174201.1:4387-20776 GCA_032191745.1 Picea mariana | reverse complement strand
TTATCAACTTGGACTATGTCCACCACAGTCATCTGAGAGATATGGACCAAATCTCTCTCTTCCTTTTCCTTCAGATCAAGCGAGATCTGTTCCACATTCATCTGCATCAACGTCTCAGCGTCGCCTCTGCTGTCAATGCCTAGTAGCTCGCCGTCTATAGAATTGAAAGCCTCCTCCAAGGAATTGGTTATCTTTTGGGCTTGTTGCTTTCCTTCGGCGATGTTATGCTCCCATTCCTTTAACAGAATATTTCCTCAGGTTTGTTCCGAGATGGTGAGCTTGGGAGCACCTGCTGAAACTCTGTTATTCGTGGCTATCACCGCCTCCTGGAAGGCGACCCGAGCCGCTCCTTCATCCCTTTCTCTGGCAGCAAGGTTCTCGGAAACCTGATTGACCAACAGACAGTTTTCCCGGATCGATCCCACCTTGGCGAGCAAATTCTGTTGAGCTGAAGAGATTCTTCTCCGAATTTCGATTACCTGGGATTTGAACATCTCAATGTTGATCATTCTGCTCTCGACGATTTCTACCCGAGCCTGCATCTCTTCAATCAAATTCCTCTGTTGTCTCGCCTGCATTCGACCATCCCGGACCACTAGCTGTGCTTGCTCAAGCTTAGTTTTGAACACCTCTATTTCATTTTTATCAGCCAATCTGGCCTGCTCTATTTCCACGCTCGCCTGACCTTTAGCATTCTCCATGGATGAGGCCAATCTGGCTTCAAGAGTCCTGATTAGGTGATTCTTTCTTTTAATTTGGTTCTTCAAAATTCTGACCGAGAATTGATTCGCCGAGGCATATGCTCCTAGTGTCCCTGCGATTTCAGTGGCGAATTGCTCATTCTTTTTATCTTTTCCATTGGTCATCACTTTATACTTTTTGGCAGTCGACTCTCCCTCCTGGTAGAATTCCCTTTTTACTACCGCTTTTCTCTTTTTATCAAAGAAAAATTCATTTGGAGGGAGTTCTTCTACTCTTATGGGCCTCAACTCCTCATTGAATATCCATCCCTCTTCGACATTTTCCTCCGTCGACTGCAAGGGAGTGACAGATGTGATGGGTTCTCCTATCTGTTTCGCCAATTTTCCTGGGGTATCAACCGAGTTCTGCTTCTTTGGCGGTTCTGGGGTTTTATCTCGGTCTCCGGATTCTGTTCCTTTGGCGGGTCCAGAGTCTTTTCCTATGCTTCTAGATCCTTTGTTTGTTCCTCCTCATCCTGGCGTTTTCCCTGGTCAGGAGTTGCATCTTTAGAACCTTCAGCGTCCTTCTGTTTCATCTCCGAAATATTTGGACCCTCACCTCGCAATACAACGAGGAGACAGCTACGTCTGTGTTCTTGAAATTTCAATACCTCGGCTCTATCCTCGGGTGCCAAGGATTGAATCCAGGCTAGAATTTCCTCATAGGACCTCGCTCCTCGGAAAATGTCATCCGAGGGTGAATTCTCATGTTCAAATCTTTTGAGCCCGCAATTAGCCAAATGATTTCTCACGACCCTCTGTGGATCGTGCTTCTTGTATTCGATGGAGACCAAATTAAGGTCTTCAAGGGCAGCAGCCTCGGCTTTGGCATGCCCAAAATCTAATAAAGAATAAGAATTCAAACGAATGGGAAAAGACAACCACACCTTCTTTGAATACCCTTTGAGCTTTTTACTTACACTGCCAATTACCGTCTGCTGGGCGACCTTGCGACAAGCCAGCTTGTCAAGAATGAACAATGGCAGTGCATGCAGGGGAACAGAGGCCCCAAAAACTCTGAGGTATGAAAATTCCGCCTCCACGTACCAGTCCACTATGCTGCTCATATTTTCCGCTATGCTGTCCGAGATATGGGGTGGCGGGTGACCAAAAATGGTGACGTGCAGGGGCACCATCACCCAGTTAAAAATTTCATAAGTGAAATTTTCCGCTTTGTTTTCCCATAGTTTTTCATGATATACATGTATGGGTTTGTCCTCGGCCGGAGTCCAACCCCAACTCGTTAATGGAAATGGTGTCATAGAACAAATGGCGTCCATAATATATGCAGACATGAAGAACGAGGACGACCTCCCATTTTCCTTCTGCTCCCGATACTCTGTGACCTGATTGGCCAAGCTATCTGAAAGCATCTTTTCCCAATCAAAAGAACAACCTTCTGCGACCCGAAACATAAGAGGCACCCACACAAGGAAAAAATGCGCTGTGTCTTCTCTACCATATAACCGGCATGTCATCATGGCCACATATCTATAATGTGGTTCTAACGAAGCGATTGAATAAATGCCGTTGGCATCAACTCTAAACTTTGCAGTGTTCGAAACCCAATCCTTTATCAAACTGGACATGGTCTTATCATACTGCACACATTCCTTCTCCTTGAATACTTCTAAGAACTCGGCGCCATATGTGTAGTCGGACGTCGCAGGTAGCTTATATATGGTTTGTAGATGCTCTGGCCTAAAAGTCCCAGCAGTGACTCGCTGCCCGTTCATGATAGTCCTGGTCGGTATGTCCATGTGATCCAACGACCATCGGATCATGTCGTAATATAGAAGCAACCATGGCCTGGCTGCTACCCTGGGCATCCCGGATTGGATGACTATTTTGTATTTGGTGGTTATATCGTCTCTTTCGTTGCCGCCAGAGTCATCAGAATAATCCACCAATTCTGATTGCAGCATGTCTGAAACATATGACCAGTTAGGGACAGAGTCGGTAGTTCGGGGCGAAGTATCGGAGACATTATCTGAGCCTTTCCCTGAAACCTCGACATTTGCCTTTGCTGCTTTCCACGGGGCCATGGCTGAAGCTTACATTTTAACTCTTCTGCGATAGAACTGCATATACATACAAAAGTCAGTTTACTCAGAAGTGATGAGCTCTGCGTGCTATGAAAAACATTCGTTACAATGAAGCAAATTCCTTATATATATTTGAAAACTCGGTATCTTTCAAAACAAGCCTGTCAAATCATAATTAGAAATAAATTTATGCCATAAAAATCTGATCTTATATTCACAGATTTACCCTATTTCCCCATTAATGTCATAAATTTTGGCGGTTTAAAAGTCAATTAGCGTATGGAGACAAAAGGCCCCCTCGTAAATTGTGCAGGCATCGAAATGGGGGATTTGTCTTGATTTAGCTTAATTAATCCAATCTCGCCAATGTTAATCAATTTATCGCTATTCATTATATCGTGGATTTTCTTTTAACATTTTGAGTCTCCAACTCCCGAGACTACGAGGACCGATTTTGGTTTAATTAAAGGTAATCGTGATTTGGGGCATGATTAATTTTATAATCATTTTATTCGCCATATCGCAACTCGGAACTTCGAAGATAAGTTTCTGGGAGATTTATATGCCGAGTTGCGAAACCGCGAGATTGCAATAACAAGGCTTAATTAAGGGGAAGATAATCTTGGATTAAGTGATTAATTAATCATGTTATAATTACATCGTGACTTCGTGAGTCGGGGTTTAGACGCCATAACTTTCGAAAAGGATAGTGCCGAGTGTCAATATGACGAGAACAACTTTAACCACGGTTAGATTTTTTGCCTTTAATCCTCGACATGGGTTATCCAGAAAGGACCTCGTGTTCTCGGCTCTCGGGGCTGTAAAAATAAAAATTTGGGTTTGACAAACGTCGAGGCGCGAAACCCCGACGACGTCTAATCATGAGTTAATTTTTTTTTACCCTTGTTACTGTCTCGAGTGAAAATTTAAAACGACTTCGCCGTTTCGTGACTCGGGACGTGTGAATTCATGAGTTATAGTATTCGACCTGCGAGATCCCAAAGTAGAACAAAAAGAGGGAACATTCTTACGAAAAGTAGGACTTGTTTCGAGAGTAGAAAAATCGTCGCTGCTAGCGTGACAAAGTTTCAGAGGTCTCAATATATCGGAGGGAAAAACAAGGGAGGCTCCAACAGAGGGTAATATATTCCCCTCTAAATATCCCAGGTGAGAAACATGATCTCCATGTTCTCCCTAAGGGTACCTTGAAGGAATTTTCTAGAGATGGAGCAATTGATGCAAAGAGGCATCTACACTTATTTCTTGATGCTTGTGATTTTCACTGTGTTGAGTATGACGATGTCATGGTAAGTTTATTTATGCAAACCTTATCAGGAAGAGCGTATGAATGGTATACGAGATTACCCAGTAGATCAATTTACTCGTTTAATGACCTCGAAGTCATGTTCCTGACTATGTTCGCCCCTCCAATTTCTTATCATACCCTTCTCATCGATTTCACCTAGATTAGTTTGAGGAAGTATGAAAGAATACAAGATTTTAATCTCAGGTTCAAGAAAACCTTGAGTACAATTCCAGAAGATAAAAGATCCAATGACTCAATTGTGCTCGGTTTTTATAAGAATACAATGCTCCCGAATGTGAAATATGCTATCAGAACATCCCAAATGGATACCTTGGAGGAGACAATGACTAAAACCACTGAGATGGAAGAAATTATGATTGAAACGGGTGCTGACCCCGACATTATACTGGGAAAAGTACAAAGGCAGCTAGGAGGATTAAGTATTGATAATCAAGGAGCCTCTAGTTCAAGGAAGAACGAAGAATTCAAGCCACGAACGACTCAAAACCAGACAGTTGAAGGAGGATTTTTCAAGGGAACCATACCAAACGTAAAGTTTGACCCTGTGGCAACACAAGAAACTAAGCAAAGAATTGAAATTGCACAAATGAATAGAACTATCAAGCAAATGAAAAATGAGATAACCCGACTAAGAAGGAGAGATAATTATGCTGCAAATCCAAGAATTCCATTCCCAGAGCAGAGAAGAAACCCTCTCCAAGAAAACATAGTGAGGTTTGAAAACACGGATAATCCACAAAGACCAAGGGTTCGCAGGAAGCCTACTCCTAATGTAGCTGCGTTGGATGATATGTATGATGAGAAAATAGTTGAGCAAGAAAATTAATACTCACCTGATGGAAGTTTCGAAACTTTGTAGATGGACGGATGCAAGATGTCCATGTATATATTTGAAGAAGACGACAATGACCTCAACTCACAAGAAAATGTCACCCAGACAAGAGGATTTGTAAATAGATCCAAGAATAGGAATGACTCTAAAAAGGAAAACCAAAAATATAAAGAAAAAACAAATGAGAAAAGGGAAAATGAAAAAGTGACAGATAGCGTTGGAAGTAAAATGAAACACCTAACATCAAACTCCACTCAAATGACATATAATGTCATAGAGGACTTATGTAAATTAAGGATAACTCTACCTTTTATAGAAGTGGTGAATATTTCCCAACAAAGGGAAAACATTTTGAAATTGTTGGATGATCCATCTGAAAGAGAAAAAGCTATTGTTACCAGTCCAAAACAAACCCAGAACCAGTCAACTGCCAAGATGAGAGGTAAAATTCCTCCCTTTTACATTTCAATTGAAAATCATGATGTTTCACTACATAATTTTTTAGTTGACATTAGCGCGACAAATAATATCATGCCACTGGCGGTCATGGAGGCATTGGGAATAAGTTTCACCAAGTATTACGAAACCGATGAAAGTATATTTGCAATTTATTCTAGAAAAGTGCCAGCTTATGGAGAAATCAAGGAATTTTATGCCTGGATCATGAAAAGCCCCCATATCATTACAGTTTTCAATATTATTGTGGTATATCTTCGTCTGACATATGGAGTTGTGTTGGGAATATATTGGACGTTCATGATCGAGGGATATATAATGAACAATGGAAGTTGCATAATGCTGCTAGGCAAATAAGGAGCAATGATTAAGGTGCCCCGTGAACCCATGAAGCCCTTCTCTTTCAAGAAGAAAGATAATGAATTAATGGAATATTATATAGATGTTGGGATTGGAAACTATGCCATCCTAGACATGGAACATAATGAAATCCTAGAGAAATTTCAAGATACGGAGAATCAAGAATCTCTGTTTGAAGGCTATTGGAGGATGTCATTCGATGGAGCTTGTTCAAACTTCGGGAGTGGAGTTTGAATTGTTCTTATGAGTCCAAAAAGGATTGTGCATCCACATGCTATTAGACTGGAATTTTCATGTACTAATAATGAGGCAGAATATGAAGCCTTGATTTAGGGGATGATCCTTGCACAATAAATGCAAATAGAACACATAATTGTGACTGGTGACTTCTAGTTGGTGATTAATCATGTCACCCAGAGGTATAAAATCAAGAAAGAAAGACTTAAGTTGTATTTCAAAAGAGTTAATGAATTGATGGAATCTTTCAATTCCTTCAACATTTATTTCATTCCAAGGGAAAATAATCATATGAAAGAGTCATTGGCCTTGGAAGGCTCATTGTCGAACCCATACGATATACAAAGAAAAATGTCTTTTCAAGTAGAAAGAAAATTCTGACCTTCTATTCTCGATAACATGGAATATTTGCAAGTGTTTGAGAATGATGAACAATTGGAATTTTTTTTGTTGAACGATGATGATGACGAAGACAGCCAAATGTTTGTTGTCTGTAAAGACTATATACAATCTGAGTCAATTTCACGAAAGATGATCATGCTAAGAATATCCTTGAAGAATTTTCAATTCGAAAAGTGCAAGAGACATGAAAAGTCAATTTTGGAATTGACAGTTCCCTGAAATATGTTAACTTGGGAGTTGATTGCACCACTGAGGAAGTTGATCAATATGTTGCATTGTTTAAAGAATATATTGATGTGTTCACATGGACCTATGACGATTTGAAATCTTATAATAAAAACATATTCCAACACATCATTCCTTTGAGAGAAGAAGCTAAGCCTGTAAAGCAAAAAATAAGGATGATGAATCCCAAAATGAAACCTCTGGTAAAGATTGAATTGGAGAAATTAAAGAAGGTCGAAATAATTTATCCCATTAGATATTTTGACTAGCTTTCAAATCCTGTGATTGTAAGAAGAAAGACCCAGGAAATCCGGATGTGTGTTGATTTCAGATATCTTAACAAAGAAAGAATAAAGGATAACTTTCATTTATATGCTATGGAGTTCCTTCTCCAACAAGTCACTAGATCAGTGTTCATGTCCATGTTGGATGGTTTTTCCGGATAGAAACAAGTCTTGGTGGTTGAGGAAGACAATGCAAATACATCATTCATAACACCTTGGGAGGCATATGCATATGCTAGAATGACCTTTGGTTTGAAGAATGATGGAGCCACATTCCATAGGGCCATGGATCATGCATTTAGTGGTTTGATAGGAAAATTTATGGAAAAATATCAAGATGACTTGACAATGCATTCAAAAACAAGGGGTGATCATATCCATCATTTGAGAAAAGTTTTTGAAAGATGTAGATTATATGGTGTCTCTCTAAATCTAAAGAAATGCTTATTCGTTGTAACTCAAGGGAAACTATTGGGTCATATTGTATGCAAGGAAGGGATTTATATAGATCCAGAAAGAGTTAAAACAATAAATGAACTCAACCCCCTGACATCCAAAAAAGGAGTTCAATCGTTTTTCGGCAAGATCAATTTTGTGCGAAGGTTTGTTCCTGACTATGCAAGTATTGTGAAGCCGATCAATTTGTTGCTGAAAAAGGAGTAGATGTTTGAATGGACAACATATACTCAAGAAGCTTTCAATAATATCAAAGGAGTAATCACCACAACTCCAGTCCTTATTAGTCCATATTTTCAAAGGGATTTCATAATCTATTCATTCGCTACAGAAACAATTATTGCATCTGTTCTAACTCAGAAGAATACCAAAGGTGAAGAACTCCCAATTAGTTTCATGAGAAAAAACCTACATGACTATGAATTGAGGTACTCAGAACTGGAAAAACAAGCCTCGACCCTTGTTAAAGCGGTGGCGCACTTTTGAACGTACATACTAAACGTTCATGTCATTGCTTATGTTCCATCATTGCTAGTGAAGATGCTTCTGAATCAACAATTGAGAGAATGAAAATGGGCTAACTGGTTTGCAAAGATACAAGAATATGATATTGAATTTAAACCTTTAAAAGATGTCAAAGGACAAGGTATATGTAAACTCATCGCAAATAGTGATTCTGTGGATGGGATGATTTCAATTTTAGTAGGAGAACCATTAGATGATTCAGAATGGTATGGAGACATTGTATTCTACTTGAGATCCAGGTAGTTCCCTATCACCATGAACCCTAAGGAGCGAAGAACATTGAAGATGAAGGCAAATCAATATGTGTTGATTGATGATATACTTTCCTCTGTAGACTTCTCATAGTGATAGGATATTTCCTATCTTTTTTTCCATTTGAACACATCTCAACACTCCCCATGCTGACATTCATACCTATGATATCTTCCTCATTGCTGTAATATCCTTGAGCATCTTCCATAACTCCAATCCTCATATAAGAACTAAATTTTCTTTCTGTACCTCTAATTCTGCAAGAAAACTGCATGTAACAATTACTGTTATAACATGCATATTATAAAACATTTCATTAATTAGAATATATGTTATCTCTTCATCAATTTATGAAGGACATATTGCACCAATTCGAATTTTGATTTGCTTGATGCAGTCCTCCCCGAAATAGCTTCCCAAATACTGTAATCTTGCCCAAAAATTGAGATCTAGTTTGAAAGTTATAGCCCTCTGAATTCTTGTACATGCCTACAACATCTTCGGAGACCCAAAGTCCTGAAATTTTCTCTCGCTTCAAAATCTATGGTGGGGATCGATCCACCTTCGGATTCGATGGTCCTGATCAAAAGCACATGACCTCCTAATAATTAAATCACTTACAACTTCACATTGTGCTTTCTCTCTCCTCCGTTGATATATCTTAATGGATTCATCATGGATCCAAGTCATATTTCTTCTTCATACCTTCCATGAACCCACCACCAACATGTAGTTTATTTTTTTATTTTTTTCCTTTGTGGACTCGTGGAATCACAGACTCATAATCTTGTAACCTTCCTTTCATAATTCCATCTGAAAAGTCTCAACCATTTTTCCACTTCTTCGGACTCGTGGACTCGCAGACTCATAGACTCAGGATCTTGTAACCTTTCTTTCATAAGTCTATTTGAAAAGTCTCAACACTTAACCATTTTTCCACTTCTTCAGACTCACAAACTCATGGACTCACGGTCTTATAACCTTTCTTTCACAAGTCCGTCCGAAAAGTCTCAACACTTAACCATTTTTCTGTCTTCGTGGACTCGTGGACTCACAAAATCATAAAATTCCCAACACTTAGCCATTTTTATGTCTTCACAGAATTGCAGACTCATGAAATCATGAACTCATAACAAGTCCCATCACTTAGCCATTTTCAATCTTCACGGACTCATAATAAGTCCCAACACTTAGCCATTTTTCCATCTTCGCGGACTCGTAGAGTCAAGGACTCACAGAATCAAAGACTCGTAATAAGTCCCAACACTTAGCCATATTTTTGTCTTCATGGAATCACACACTCACACACTCACGCACTCATGGACTGATAATAAGTCCCAACACTTAGCCATTTTTCCGTCTTCGTAGACTCACGGGATCACAGACTCATAATAAGTCCCAACACAACGATTTTTCCATTTTCGCGGACTCATGGAATCACAGACTCACAGACTCGTAATAAGTCCCAACACTTAGTCATTTTTTCATCTTCACAGACTTGCGGATTCACGGACTCACGAACTCATAAACAAATTTCCAATATCTTACCGTAGTCTCATGGGACTAACAGTTGGTCTGCCACATGGCTCTACATCACCTACCATCTGTAATCCCATCCAACATGTACCTATCGCCGTGGCATCACACATATTTCTTCTACTACGTTAGCTGACACATGGACTCTACGCCATGCCGACGTCATCGTACGGAGAAATACACAAATTTTTCCGATTTTCTTATGATCAAAATTTCCAAAGGGGCTCAATTCTTCACATTACCCGTGAAATTTCTCTCAATCTTACTACCGTAAACTCAACAAACAAATTTCAGACATCCTTTTTCCAACATTTTGTCAAACAGTTTTCCTGGATAGTCTATAATTTTCACTTCTGTGTTCCACTAATTGGCCCATCCAGGCCTAGTGTTGAAAACTGAGCTATGATACCACTTTGTAACATACCCAGCCACCAAAGTTGGTTACGCCACACAATTTTTTTCTCTTTAACATCTATGATACCATAATGTAATGTACCCAATGCTCAATTGAGCAACATTATGTGTGGAAAATCATTAAATTATTAATATCTACTGCTAATTAAATTCTCGTAGCTTACCATCCGCAGATCACACACAATATTGACCAATTGATTGATACCACAGTTCTGAATGCATTTAGAAACATATATTAAACATGAATATAACTATTCAAGCAAGCAGTAAACACACAACATTCATATAAACCATTTACACAACGAAATTAACATAGGAACATAACATAAACACTTATCTGTTAATGATTAATCAATTAGATGCAAATGAGGGATGAACCTCCCAACCATAGGCAATGCTGATCATTTTCTCTCATCAGTAAGCCACCCCCGAGCTGAGGCTATGAGTCCACAAGGAGATCCGTCCCACTAGCTATCCACTCTCCACACAAAGTAGCCCCAAACCCAGGTTCTAGTCTCACATCAGTTCCAAACCTCCAACTCTCTCTTTTCCCTACAACATACACAACCCAATGAATGTACCCCCTTCACTGCTCATAGTCCCTTGGGTTGTACCATTCATTTATCAGGTCCACTAGTGCATTTGGTTGGCTAGGAATCACTTAGATGTGAACTCTAGGAACTCTCAAATGTTTCATATTTTCTCACAAAAACCTTCATAAAGATCTAAGTCATTTTCTCCACAAAAAATCACACCATAGGCTCACAACCCAATTTACACGCACACAAGATTGTTTCTCAGCATAAAAACACAACCAAACAATGGATTCCTTCAAGTATACCATCGCTAGTCCTCTTCCCAGTCCTCTACTACTTATTTTGTTGTCCAAAAACTCCATGTAAAAGATGTCCCTCCTTTGCATGCAAATTTCCTCTTCTTCCTTGCTTTCTTGACTCACTCTCTTCTCAAGGAAGATTGTACTTCAACCCATGCTCTCCAATAACTATGGGATGTGACCACTCACACCCACCCTTTTATAGGAGTTTAATGATTGACCTCTCATACACTCAATCAAAAAATAGAAGGCTATACACAAAGATAATAATTTCAAAAATGTGGGTTGGATTAATACCCATGAATAATTCCCCCTTGGAACCCTCTCTGTTGCGGAATCATAGCCCCCCATATTTCTTCATCTCTTTCGTATTGCAACCAATGATTATTCCTTTTACTAATTAATCAATGTTCATAATATGTAATTCGACCCCCGATCATATTAGATCAATCTCTTCGCTCCAATGCATTGGCTCACTAGCCTAATTCACATTTATACAATTACATTAAAATTCCTGGGGATTAGAACTAGGGATGTTACACTCATGGTTTTTTCAGACCTGGGGTATTTTTTTGGTTTGTTATCTACATGACTTGTTTACATTGTGGTAAAAGATAGGAATACAATATGTTATCTCACCATATATTTTTTTTTATATTGTGGTAACAGATAGGAATAAAATATGTTCTCTCACCATATATTTCTTTTACATTGTGGTAAAAAATAAGAATAAAATATGTTCTCTCACCACATATTCCTTTTATTGGTTACATAAAGGAGCACTAATAGGGAATCTTGAATGATTGATGTTTATAAGCATGCCAATGGCATATTGAATGATTGGTGTTTATAAGCATGCCAATGGAAATCCATTGAAGACTTCTGCAGGCACATCATGGACAAACAGTAATTGCTAATCCATATTTTTCTTGCTTTTCTATAAATAATAAGAAATCCAGTCTTCTATAAACAATAAACAATAAGAAATCCGGTCTACTCTCTTTTGGTTTATGTAATCAACAATGCTACAAAGTCTCCAATCAAAATCATTTTAGAAGATACAACTAGCATTCATTCTTCTATATATACAAACATGATATACAATTGGGGAAAATCAACATTCCTAAAACTTTTTTTCCCCGAAAAAAGTGGCCATAGATTTCCATATAGCCATTGGAAATAATTATCACAACTAATGGAGAAACAACCAATACATAAGCATGTTGAACCGAGAGCTTCTCTTGCACTATAAGAACACCAAGACGTGATGGTGTTGTTTGTAGTAAAATTGTGCAAAATTGTGCAAAATTGTTCCCCACCGGCATCACTGGTTCAATGGTTGATGCTTGTTCGTTGGTTCATTCCATGCTTCTTGTTCTTGTTTGATTCAACTTTGCAAAGTTGAGGTCTTGAAGTTGTAGTTGCTTGTTCCCTGGTTTTTTTTTCTTCAACTTTGCAAGCTGTTGGACCTGTTGTTGTGGTTTGCAAGTTTTGTGGTTGAGCTCTTGTCATCCCTCATTGATGGGTAAGTTTCTGTGCCATTGTTTCCTTGCTATTCCTTTTTTTCGACTTGGTGTTTTGCACCTTGCAGGCAAGCTTTTTCAATCGTAGGAGTCCCTACCTCGAAATTCTGTTGCAGAACATCTTTCTGTGTGCTCTTATTTTTTGTTGCTGGAAACCACACGTCTTCATATGTTGACTTCCATGTCTTTCATATTGTGCCATAGCTATTTCAAAAATATTAATGCAAAGGGGTTTAGAAAATGAATTCGGAGCTGTCACAAGGGGGATCCATCCGCCGGGGTGTAGAGGGAGGAAATGATTTTATTCTTTGGGTCAAAAAACTACGTCCACATGTTGCTTTGTCTTGTCCTTTCTATTTTGCAGAATTTTTTCTGCCTCTGAGAAGCTTGTAGGATGCACACCATGAATAGGTTCAAATCGGTCTTTGTGCTCAACAAATTTATAGTCTTATTTATTTGCGTTGTTTCTTCTGTTTGGTTCACTTTTTAGTGTCGGTTTGTTTTCTTGTCATCTGTTGTGGCAACTAGGGGGGATTGAATTTGACAATAAGAAGGTTGAAGGATACATACCAGGATTGGTACGTAGTTACGCGCTTGTAGTTTTCTGTTTTACTTTTTTTTTTTTTCGTTTTATTAGTTTTTTCCCCTTCTCTCTGTTTTCATACAAGCTAAAAGTAGCTAAGAAACAACTTCAAAATAATAGTTCAAAATATGAAACAAGTAATAGATGTTGAGTCATATGAAGTAGATACACACTCCATTATACATGACAACATTGACGAGGTGTTTCATAGCAATGCGATTTTTAGATTGGATGCATTCTCGTATACTGTAGGGGATTGCCTTTTCGATGCATTTCAGGTTCTACTGCATTTTCGTTATTCCTCGACCAACCCGCGCAATGGATTTATAGATTATTTCTTGGGCTGTTTAAAAAATGGTGACGCTGAGGCATTGGAGTCATATGAATATGAACTGGAATATGATTTTCTTCGGTAGTTGCATGGAATACATGATGTCACTACGTATTTTTCAAAGATGCGGTTGTCTGCATATCCAATTCTGCATGCACATGAGAGGGGAATTTGGGGAGATACATTTTGTACACGGTGGCTGTCT
Organism: Picea mariana; assembly: GCA_032191745.1. Taxonomy (NCBI): domain Eukaryota; kingdom Viridiplantae; phylum Streptophyta; class Pinopsida; order Pinales; family Pinaceae; genus Picea; species Picea mariana. Next base: position 7,208 of record JASDQU010174201.1, on the reverse strand, counting down.
AATTGGCTCAATATATCAATTGAAATATGGTCATTGACAAGAAAAACAAGATATCTACTATTCAACAAAACTGCATCTAACTATCCATATTGCATCTTGTTCCATGATGTCAATGCTGTCAGTGGTCATTATGAACCACTACTGTACAGAAAATTGTCCATATAAAATCTTGGAGGACCTCATATTTACTTGTCCCTCGTTTGCAAAGACCTTGAATCGCAGTGGAAACAGATTATGCATCGCATAGACTGCCATGGTTTGCAGCTAGCGACAACTGTTGTATCTAGTTGTGAAGATAGTCTGTTCAATGCAATTTGTTGTTTGGTAGCCACATAGTTTTATGTGAAGTCACTACATATTTACACTGTACAATCCTTTTGCAATGCAATTATAGGCGGCAATCAATAGGCTTTCAGCTGCTTGCATCAACACCTTTCGCCATATCTCCTAGAAAATATGCTGGTAATTGCAAGTTGGCAAGAATACCTTGCAAACATGGCGCTGCCATATGAAAAAGGAAATGTGGAGGGTTGCAGATTCTGTTTGCAATGGCTATCTATCATATTCAGAGTAAATATCCAGGTCTGGTCGATCCTGCTAGATGGCACTGTCCATTCCTGGTCTATTGATTCAAATTACGATCGAACATTTGATCGCTGAAAATAGATACGACACATATCCATTATCAACCTTTGCTTGGACATATCACTGGTTCATGGTTCAATGTCCATGCCACCCAAACCGCATCGAATCTGCATATGCGTGGCATGCTGTTTAATGAGAATGAAACTCCTCCCAATTGCGATAAGGCCATACATGGATTAAACAAAAAACGTAGGCTAAGTTATCACAACTTGAAAAAAGTCATGCGTGAAATTTTTCCTAGTTGTGATGAGACCATACATGGCTTAAACAAAAAACGTAGACTAAGTTATCACAACCTGAAAAAGTTCATACGTAAGAGAGAAAAGAACATTGGTGGTATAGGAAATACTGGCGTTCCAGTGTCTAGTGTCAATGCCACATCAAATGTGCATAAGCGTTGCATGATATTTATTCAGAGTGAAATTCATCCCAGCTGCCGTCAGGTCATCCTGCCCTTGAAAAAGAAACATAGACTAAGTGACCACAACTTGAAAAAGGCCATGCACGAGAGAAAAAAATACATTGCTACGCTTCCTTTTAGAGAGAAACTGACATATCACAATCTAAATTTTTTTGTTTGTGCACAACACAACATAGACAAGTATGGTCGCATATCCCACAATGGTCATGCAACTACCCTAGAAAAAAAATCACATTTCATGTGCTAGAAGAAACACCGGGCATTGCTACCAATGAAACCAACAAACACTTTCTACCCATACTTCCCTGCGAAAGAAAGATGCAAGATAGAACTACATGAAACAAATCAAAGACACTCCTTCCATTGCATGTGCAATTTGTGATCAATTGAACTTCAAAAAAAACAATAAGTCTTTCACGCCTGATTTGGAAGCATAATACCTCCGCTTGACAACACATGATAAAACATTTTCCAATGGAAAAATTTTTCTTCCATGCAAACGGTCACTTGAAAATGGAAAAGTGCCATAATTTGAAACCCCTAACCAAATAAGATGTAATACACCACTACCATATGTAAGTGCACTTACGAAACTTGAAGAGAGACTTGTGTCTTTGCGAATTGCATTTGCACAAATCAGGCTCTGGGGATATAAACAAACCCAGATGGGCTTAACTGGATCAATTATTAATGTGCCTGTTCAGCTAGATGTTGTGCAAAAATCCTTACCACAATTCATTAGCGATACACTGACAATTGTTGTGGCTCTCAAAAGACTCTTGCAATACAAAAATGTGTATCAGACAGGCAAAGTGCGTGTGCATGCTGTTATGAAAGAATTAAAGGAATTATGTTCCAGGGCCCTGTACAAAGAACAAAACATTTGTATAAATGAGAACTGAAACAATGTTCTTGGAGAAGAGGATGACAACTCTGTAGAGACTCTCGAAAATTCTAGTGAATTTGATACAAGTGATGAATCGGAGAATGAAACACCTGCTGAGACATTGGTGCATGGATTCACTGATTCACATTGTATTCGTGACTTGCAAGACAAGATTGTCGAAATTGCACCTGCTGAGGGGAAACATCCACTTGGAATATTCAAGGATAGATTCGCTGAGGAAATGAACTTCCCAACACTCTTCTATGGAGATCCACATGCCACTGACATTACAGAACGATTCAGTTATCATAAAATAGTTTGATGGGAGCTGCTAAATTCAAGCAATGACTTCTCCTATCACATAACAAATTTGTTTTTCAAAACAATGCGCATAATAATAGAGAAATTTTTGTCTTGCATGTGGGTCCGAATAGAAAAGGGCAGTTACAAGGAAGAAAGTTGTTGGCCAAGGATGTCAAGTACAAAGTAAACCTACAAAAAATTTTGAAATCTGATATTGGATACATAGATTTCAAAAACATTCACATCTCTCCTGACTATTTGCAACAAAATAAGAAAACTATTTTTGCAATGATCCGCCAATTGGGCCCACCAACATTTTTCATCACATTTACAAGTGCAGAGAATTGCCGTGATCCATTGGTGGCTGCCGTATCTGACTTGCATAGGAACAAGGAATGTAAAAAGCAAACCGACACTGGAAAATAATGACATTGACTACCTCATAAGAAAAGACCCAGTGACTTGCACTCGCTACTATAGACATAGAATAAATGCTTTAAGACAATTGATATGCCATGATGAAACGTTTTTCGGAAAAATATCAGACTAATTTTTTGTGACTGAAT
>JASDQU010174200.1:0-20776 GCA_032191745.1 Picea mariana | reverse complement strand
AATGGAGGCACTATTTGATTCCAAAGGAATTTGTTTTATATAGTGATAACCATGCATTATAGTTTGTGACTCAACAGGAGAAGTTGAATCAGAGGCATGTTAAGTGGGTCGAATACATGCATAATTTCACTTTTGTAATTAAGCATATTTCGGGTACTGCTAACAAAGTGGCTGATGCTTTGAGCAGGAAATGTTTGCTGTTGCAAGAGTTCAAAGTCAGGACGTTAGGATTTAATGATCTTAGGGACATGTATGCAAATGATTAGGATTTTAAGGAAGCGCATGAAGCAGCTGAGAACCCAGTTCTCAGAGAAAGAAGCCAGTGGATAGAGTATGTGATCCAGGAGGGATTTTTTTTTAAAGGCAATCATTTGTGTATTCCAAATTGCTCCATGAGGGAGAATCTGTTAAAGGAGAAACACAGCGGAGGATTGGTCAGACATTTCAGTCATGATAAGACATTCGTGAAGCTGAGTGAGTCATACTTTTGGCCAGGGATGCGAGTAGAGGTCAAGAGGTTTGTAGACAGATGCAGGATTTGCGAGCATTCAAAGGGAAGGAAGCAGAATGCGGGTTTTTATCAACCATTACCCATACCTGAGAGGCCGTGGGATGAAATCAACATGGATTTCATATTGGGATTGCCAAGGATGCAAAGAGGATTTGATTCGATCTTCATGATAGTGGATAGATTTTACAAGATGGCACATTTTATCCCATGTCAGAAAACCAGTGATGCGATGCACATCGCGAATCTGTTTTTCAAAGAAGTCGTTCGACTTCACGACTTACCAAGGAGTATTGTCTCAGACAGGGATACAAAGTTCTTAGGACGCTTTTGGAGGACATTATGGAAGAAGTTGGGGACTAACTTGTTGTTTAGTTCAACTTATTATCCTCATATGGATGGATAGACAGAAGTGGTGAACAGAAGTCTGGGAGACTTGCTGAGAAGCTTGGTGACAGAGCAACATAGCAGTTGGGACAATATATTGCCGCAGGCAGAGTTTTCTTACAATGACTCTGTTAATAGGAGCACAGGCCATAGTCCATTCCATATTGTATATGGCACACAGCCAAGAGGAGTTTCTGAATTGAGAGATTCGAAACAGACTGCTACTAGGAGTGCTAGTGCAGAAGAATTCGCGGAGGTGATGAAAGAACTTCACAACCGGGTGAAGGAGCGACTGCAGAATTCAAGTCAGGAGTATAAGTGGAGAGCAGATCAGCATCGAAGACAACTTCAATTTGAGGTTGGTGACTTGATTCTGGCGCACTTGAGAAGAGAAAGGTTCCCGAGAGGAACATACAATAAATTGAAAATGAAGAAAATCGGACCATGCATGGTCTTGAAGAAAATGGGAGAGAATGCTTATGAGATTAAATTACCCGATGGAATCAAAATTTCTCCAATATTCAATGTCTCATATTTGTATCCATACAAAGCTGGAGAAGCAGGAACAAGTGATGAACAGTTAGAGGTTCAGTGGAAAAAGCAGATGCCAGTTGCAGAGAAGCCACAGATGGAGAACATATTGGATAAGAGAATAGGTAAGAAGACCAGGAGAAAAGAATACTATGAGTATATGGTCAAATGAAAGGGCCATCCAGTGGAAGATGCCAGCTGGGAGAATGAAGTGGAGACAAAGAAGCATGGACATACTGTGCAGGAGCTCATGGACAAGAGCCCATGAATTTTTTCAAGCAAGGGAGTATGATGCAGGAGCATCTCCCACGACAAGCGAGCCAGCGCAGAAGCGGAAGACAACTGGAAGGCGTCCAGCACAAATTTTGAAAACACTTTGAAACTGTTGCGTGAACATTTATGTGATAATTTAATGAAGCACACTTTGTATATTATAACCAGACCTTGAGCGGACAGCTCTCATCCTTTAGTAGATAGGAGGCATTTAATATAGTTAATGCAAGTAGATAGACTTGAATTTATAGATTAGACAGTTTTAGAAGAAAGGAGGGAAAACGGATATAGACACCCTCATTGTACATTGTAACATAATTCAGGCATAGTTGAAGCAGGAAGACCATAGAAGAGAAGCAGAGAATTGTAGAAGAACACCCATGTACAGATCTTGAATTAATAGAAGAAATTGATTCAGATTCATGGCTTTTGTGTTATTCTCTGTGTATGTATGTTAAATGATATGTTCATGAGTATTTACTTCCTGTTATGCATTTGCTGTTATGCTGTGTATATGATTTCATGTGTTGAGAGTGAAGTCTGAAAGGAAGTAGAAGGAATGAGTTTCAATTGTTTGTCTATCTGAGCAAGGATTCCTGCAAGGAGTGTAGTTGAAGTCGTCCACAAGGAATGCATTGACAGAAGGCTTGGATAGTCTAACTCTTGTTCTTATTCACCTAGAGTTGAAATTGGGTTATATGAGCCATGCAAGGAGTGCGTAGGCTAAGGAGAGTCTCATTCGTGAAATTGAGTGAAGTATTGAAGGACTGCTACTGCAGGTGTGCGCAGAGTCAAAAGAACTCAACACTTGGAGGTGTTTGAGAACTGTTGCAAGGAGTGCGTGCAAGGACCCTGTTTGAAGTTGAAGTTGTGTAGAAGCTCAGGAGGGATAAGGCTTTCAAGTTCATTGAGAAGAAGCACAGAGAGGCTGTGCCACAGAGTGTTTGAATAGGTGTTGCAAAGTTCAGCACAGGAGGACCAGTTTTCATAAAGAAAAAACTGGGTTCACTCATAGAAGACATCTAAGAGGAAGATAGACGGTTAGGATCTTGTGGAGAAGATTTGTAAAATATCGTCAACCATTGGATCTGCCAAAGATGCAAGGAGGTTATGTCCGTGTTCGGAGTTCAAGCTCCAGGAGTCGTGAATCGTGGGATCGTTGGTTAGTTGCCCGTCAGCCGTCGGATCTGATAGGAGCTGCACGAGGGTTACCATTGGGATTCAAAGGATCGGTAGTCCCGTGGTCGAATGTTTTTTCTACATTTGAAGCCCCGAAGTCCCAGGAAGATCTGGGTCATCCATCAGTTGGACACGTGGCGGAGATCGAAGCGTCAGGAGTTCGAGAAACCAGAAGTCCCATGGATAGGAGGTCGGGGAAGTCCATAGTGAAAACCCCAGCATAATCTGAGCCGTCCATTCGGGAAGACGGGTGTCAAGAATATGGAGAGAGTTGGGATATTCCACATCGGGAAATCAGAGTTCCCGAGGACAAGAAAGTTGGGACATCACAAGTCTCGAAACCCTGAGGGTTAACCAGGACCGTCCATTAGGGGAGGATGCGTGGAAGCAATCAGAGCTATCGGAAAAAGTCCCGACAAGGAGGATGTCCATCGGTGTTTGGTTCATAGGGATATCGGGGATCCTAGTGACAAGGTGTTTACGCCTTTTGAAATCGCGAACCGCGAAACCCCGACGAGGAGGAAGGTGCATCGTGTGGCCAGCTATCAGCAAACCAGAAAGTCGAGATTCGAGGAATCGGGAATCCCGTGGGCAAGTGTTTTGCAGCATTTGAAACCCCATAGCCCCGACGAGGGATAAGACTGCGGTCACAGGGACAATGGTCATATGGGCCAAAGCCTATAGCCAGGAAGGCTAATGCGTAAAGGGCACGTCGGGATTCGAGGGATCGCGAATCCTGAGGGTGAGTGAAATTTGGCATTAGAAATCCCAAAACCTCGACGGGAGTTATGACTGCAGTCATATAGAAGCGGTCACATGGACCAAGGCTTAGCGTGGAGGGCTAATGGGAATTTGAGTGCATCGGGATTTTGAAGGAAGAAACCCCGATAAGAAGGAATATAAGGCTGCGGTCTTATAGAAAAACGGTCGTGTGGACTAAAAGCTTAGCCAGGAGGGGCTAAGGCAACAACAGGAGCGGATCGAGGATCAGAGATCGGTAATACAAATTGTTTGAACATTGCAAGTGTCAAAATCCCGATAGGAGGAACCCCGACAACAAAAAGGCCAGCGTTGATTTAGAAGAAAGGGAGACCCAGTGTTTAGTTGCTGTGGGTGGAAATTTTCCCGATAGGGAAATAGAAGAATCGTTCAGTTCTTCGGGCCGAGGAAGGAGGAGAGATCCTGTGAGCGGACGTGCCTAGCGGGTGCACCTGCGTCAGTATTGGAGAGAAAGGAAGGAACTCTGTCAATACATGGTGTATCAATGAAGATGCGATGAACCTCACTGATACACAATGTATCAAAAAAGATGAAGGGAAGAGACAACATAAACTTGATGGTGATAGATACGTCGAGAACATTGACCAAGACTTAAGTGAAATATGTATCGATGATGATAGAAATATGGTCACTGGTGTGTCAACGAAGAAATCACTAACTTGCTGATATTAGCTGTATCGACAAGGAAAAGAAGATGCTTGTCAAGTTGTGTATTAGCGAAGAAATAGGGAACTCACTGATACTGTGTATTGGTGGGTAAGAGTGATCTTAAGAAAATGTTGAAAGGGTAAAGTGTGGAGAGCGAGAAGAGAGACTTGGTCTTTTCCATTTGCTTGAGAGAGTTTGAGAGGGTTTCTAGTAGAAAAGTTCAGTATGTGGGCCCAATTTCTTCTCTTAGAGAAAAGGTAAAAGAACAAATTAGGGAGCATGTTGTGTTTGCACAAAAAATGATGACACACTAGGTGAAACCAATTTTTTTTCTAGTCTTCCCTAAATTATGAGAAAAATATGTATAGAGTCATATCATTACTTTTAAGATTAGAAAATCCAAAATGAATGTGAAACGATTACCTGAAAGATTCCATTGTGGTGGACTTACTAGTGATGCTTACATGCCATCTAGTAGAGATTGTCTGATGTAATAAGAGGATCAATGATTCGGGTTGTTATCCCCATCATGGGGATGATATAGGTGTGGGATATAAAATATTTTCACGAAGTGCATATATATATATATATATATATATATATATCAAGTGTTTCTCCACTTCCCATGAGAATTCATAACCCTGATGAAGTATTAGGAGTTTCTCCACTACCCATGAGAATCCATAACCCTGATGGAATCATCACATCATCACAAACCTTTCTCCACTTCTGGTGAGCATCCATAGCCCCAACAAAAATATCCACATGTCCCCTAGTCTAGTCAAGATTTCTTTCCCATTCCTTCCTAGCTTATTTAGTGTTTGCTTAACATCTAGTGGACGGGGAAAGCAGTGGTCTTGTTTTATCCCGATAGGGGATGACTGCCATCTATTGAGATTTACTTTATATATTTGATGCACATGGCTAAATAAAGTTATCCTTTTTTATTTTCATCCTTTAGACTTTGAAACTTCACCTTTCATGCGAATAACTACTTAGTGTGTGGATGGTTCCCCATTACATAGGATATTCTTGCTAGAAAAAATGCATGATCTGTAAAATTCCATGGATATTCCAATGGAATAGTTTGTCACAAAAGATCTAATAAATAACTGAAATCTTTGTTATTAAGCTTATTTTTCCTTTATATTTCTATAATATTTAATTATTGATTTTTCTGCTTATGCGTGAAATAGATAAAATGTGAAAAATAGAGAATAGTAAAACACAATCACACCATCCACAAATAAACACAATATATAGCCCAGGAAACCCAATACGATAGAAAACCCAACTAGAAGGTGAGGTTTCTCTGCTCTCTTTTCTCTGGTATATAAATGATGCAAATACAAAGAAATAGGCAGTCTTTGTGGAGTTTCCTTTGACATGTGGCCTCTATGGATGCTACATAATATATCCTATTCTATTATTCTCACAGAATACCACTTCCAGATGTTTTTCTTAGTTATTGAAAAAGATACAATGCAAAAGAATGGAACCCCTTCTCCTCCTAGTGGACCAATATTTGACATAGCCCAATAGCCACGTAGGGATAAGTTTTTGACTTCCTCAACCATCAATTGTGGTAGGGTTTTGAATATTCTATAATATTCATGAAGTCCCCCATGTATCTATCCCCCATATGCATGAGTAATGGATGCTGACGTCTGATCCTCTCATACCATGGTGATCAACACGATAGGTCAACTTGCAGGAGGAATACATTTTGTATACAAACTCCGATTGATGTACAACTTGCACCGTTGGAAAGGTATAGAAGTGTGGAACACCGTCAAGGGTGTGTGCACACCTTTTGGACACCATAACCCCCAAAAACACTATTCAATGCCTCAAAATGGATTCAGAAGGTTTTGGACCCCAATTTTCCAAATTGGGACTTGCCACTAAAATGACCCTACAAGTTGATTTCTCCAATTTTTTCCACCCAAAAAGGACCGAGATAGATGAAAAACAATGTAATGATCTAATCTGTATCACACCTCCCCATTTAGGGAGAATTTTGGTCCCTAAAATATTTACTGAATGAGGTGATGCAATTTTTCCTCTACCTTCTTCATGGAGTACCACTTTTCTTTGCTTGGAAGTTGTCCTTTCAACCTACTTTTCCAAAGGGCATGCTTCCCATGTATTCTAGTTATGGACCTCTTCTGCAAAACTATGTCCTATACCAACTCTTCCTGAGCATATGGTGCTTAATCCTTTATGGAAGGTAGTGCCTGCACCTCCTCTTGATCCAAAATTGAAGGCTCATAGAGTTTTAGATTCTTCACATTCACTACTGAGTAAATGCACATGTATGGGGGTAGACTAAGCCTGTAGGCATTATCTCCCATCTTTTCCAATACCTCAAAATGAGAATACCACTGAGTCTTAATATTCTTACTAGGACCTTGTTGTTAGAATATGATGGATGTGCTCATTTAACCATAGACAATATAACTATTGTCACCCAACCATAGGCTGAAGCCACCCCGAGCACCTTAATCTTGACAGAGAATCATTCCGGAAGAAAATCCTAGGCTAGATAGCCAAACAAGATAGCACACCTCTCTTCAAGGATAGCACACCAAACAAGAGTAACAAGAGCTGATCAGAGAGTCCAAACCATAACCAAGAGAGAGTCCAGGCCAAAACCAAAATCTTCTAGCTACAACAGCTGCAATGAAAACTCTCCTCCAAACTTGTGCACAAAATGACCAACTGCAATGCGCAAAAGTGTTGCTTCTGTAGTTATGAGAATACTGGGTAGAATGAATACTGGCCTCATGTATTTATACTAAATCTGGCAGATTGCCTGGGCCGAATTCTCATTCTAGGTGCTAATTCTTTAGTATATAATATTTCCTTTAGCCGACTTCTTCTCTTGGAGGCTAATAACCTAATACAAGTCATTCTCTTGAGTCAACTTGTCTTCTAGGGTCATTAACCAACTAATTAGGGTTTCTTCTTGCTTCCTGGAATATTCTATCCTTGTCAGGTTTACATGTGGAGGTAAATACCTCTCGTAGCTACCGTAATATCAACACTCCCTCCTAGCTAGGGAGGTATTGAAGGTAATGGTCTTGAGCACAAACATACCATTTACCCGGTAGCATCAATATAGTCATATATAATAACTCATGATTAGATCATGAACACCATCATCACTATAAGTGTCATCATCTGCATCATCTCTCAAAACCATACTCCATCTGAGTAATCAGACATGATGCTGGGTAAGTCACTCACTCCTCAGAGTGACACAAGATACATTCTTCTAATTTGGACATATTTCTTGGTGTAAATGTGTTGAGCCTGCACAGAATAGATCTAGCTAAACAATAATACACAAAATTGCAGAGAGAATTGGAGAAAGAAGAAGAAGGAGAGAAAGAATGAAAGAATTATCATTAACCGTTGTGAAAAATGAATAGTTTACACATGATATACTCTATATATCTTATTGAGTTCACACTGGAGGTGAACCAATGCACCATAGTGGTGGTCTAGAGTGATCTGGACACACACCAACAGTTACGGGAGTGAACTGCCACCTAGTCTAGTCTCTCAGGCAGTTACGAGAGTGAACTACCACCTAGTTGAGTTAACTAGTCAACTACTCTTCAGTTAACTGACTGAATAGAGAGTAGTGAGGAGTTAACTCAAGGAATCAAGGCTAATGCACTAGTTTGGTGATGATCCCCAAAAAAGGTTAAATTAGAATGGTGATGATCTCAATGTTGCATGGTGATGATCCCAATGCAACATCTAAACTCAACTCAACTAGTCAAACTGAAGTGTCAACTGAAAGAGAATATTCTCCAGGTGGAATATTCTCTCCTAAAATATAGGAGACTGGATANTAATTATGACTAATAAACAAGGAAAAAACTTAGGAAAAAGAAATCCTAGGTGTGTGTGAAGTAATTCCAACACCCCCTCTAAACATCACTATGGTGAAAATAAAGAATGGGTCTCGACAATGAGGCCATGTTAGGTACCCAAATACAAAAGATACACTGAAAATAAAGTGAGGAAAGAGGGACAAACTCATGGGAAACCCCCCCCTCAAGGTACAATGTATGGAAAAAGAAGAACTACAGTTTCTAGGCAACTGTGTCCTTCACTCCAAGATGACTTCGTAGAGAATGAAACTTTTGCTCAGTGAAGGTCTTGGTGAAGATGTCTGCCATTTGTTCTGCTGAAGGACATAACTGTAAGTCGATGATCCCCTCATGTACTAAGTCCTGGATGTAGTGCATGTGGATATCTATGTGCTTCGTCTGTTACCTCTGAACTTGATCTCTGTAGAACTTCAGAGTGCTTTGGTTGTCACACCAGATGACGACTGACCGATGAAACTGAATGCCCAACTCAGTGAGAAAATGTTGTATCCACATAGCCCGAATGGTTATGTTAACTACCCCTCTGTACTCTGCCTTGACCGAAGATAGAGAAATGGCAGCTTTCTTCTTTCTCAACCAATAGATAGGCCCAAAACCAAGAATGAGTGAGTAACCAGATGTGGACTTGTGATCAATGCTATCGCCAGCCTAGTCAGAATTAGTAAACCCGATGAGATCTAATGTAGAGTTTGATGCATAATGAATCCCAAAGGTGATGGTTCATTGTACGTATCGAAGGATACACTTTGTAGCTTTCCAATGTAGCTCATGTGGCTCCTGCATCAACCTGGAAACGACACCAAATACATATGAGAGGTCTGGTATGGAGTGCATGAGATACATAAATCTCCCCACTAGCTGTCTGTACAGTGTGCTGTCAACCAGTGGAGTCTCCCCGCCATCCTCAAGTTTGAATCCTGATAGGAAAGGAGTCAGAGCAGACTTGGAGTCTATCATGTGAAATCTCTCAAGGAGATCTCTTGCATACTTGGATTTAGATAGTTTGATGCCTGATGCATCATGACTGATCTCAAGTTTAAGGAAAAAGTGTAGCAGACCCATGTCCATCATCAAAAACCTGTCATGTAGAATCCTCTTCACTGCAGCAATCGCTAAAGTCGAGCACCCAGTGATCAAAAAATCATCGACATATAGAACTAAAAGTAGAAGTGAATCAACCGTCTTGAGCATATAGATATTTAGGTGTGATTTACAACGTACAAAGTTCTATGACAACATGTAGGAATCCATCTTGGCATACAATGCCCTTGAAGCCTACTTGAGGCCATAAAGTGACTTCTTCATTCGACAAACCAAAAATGAGTCTTGCATAAATATCTCGGGCTGCTCCATGTAGATATCCTCAGAGAGATCCCCGTGAAGAAATTAATTCTTCACATCCATCTGATGGACTTCCCATCCCTTGGTTACCACAATGGCAAGTGCCAATCATATGGAATCCATCTTCGCTACTGGAGTATCATCATAGTCAATGCCATGAACCTGTTGAAAGCCTTTGGTGACAAGCATGGATTTGTATATGCTGATCTATCCATCTGCTGCACTCTTAGTCCTGTAGACCCATCTTCATCTTACAAGTTTCCTCCTAGAAGGAAGGGGAACAATATCCCATGTCTGGTTCTTGAGGAGGGAGTTATACTCCTCCTGCATGGCAGATTCCCAAAAGGGATTTCTAGCAGCCTCGCCATAAGACAGTGGATCTGAAGTTTGAACCAAGAAAATATGCCTGGAAGGCAATGGTTCAGTAACAGTGAGTGCAACATGAGGCTCATCAAAATCAGATCGATTCCTCCTAGTATCGGCTGGATCAATTACAATATCCCTTGCATCCTGAAGAGTAGTTTGTGACCACTTGGGCCTCTGCTCTAGCTCTGCAACTACATCTAACTGTACTGAATATGAATCTGAATATGAATCATCTGAGTCCTCTAAATCAGAACTACCATCTGAAGAATATTTGGCATGTGCATGCTCATCATCTTAGACAGGTGGAAGAGTGAAGGTGTCTGCATGCAACTGTTGAGGTACATGTGAGACACTTTCCTCGAATTAGACATTATGCTCAATGATGAGCTGGTCCAAGGAAAGATCAATAAGTTGATATCCCTTCACACCATTAGGGTATCCAACAAAAATTCACTTAGTGCTCTGTGGATCAAGTGCCTTCCTCTTTTCAGAGGGAATCCGGGCCCATGCACGTGAACCAAAAATGCGGAAGTGGGTCACTTTTGGTTTGAGACAGTTCCAAGCCTCATTGGGGGTATTATCCTTGACAAATATATGGGGAGATATGTTTTGGATGCATGTTGCACAGTCAAGTGCTTCGGCCCATAGTCTCTGTGGTAGTGACTTTGCATGCAACATACAAGATGCCATCTCCTTTAGAGATCATTTTTTCTACTCAGCAACTCTGTTTTGCTGCGGAGTATAGGGAACTATGTGATGCAACTGAATTCTTGCCTCATGGAAAATATTATGGATCTCATGATTCACATACTCTCCCCCATTATCAGTTTGGAGGACTTTGATCTTCTTTCTGGACTGTGTCTCAACCAAATCTTTGAAATATTTGAGGTGTTGAAAGACCTCATATTTTTGCTTGAGAAAGTAGATCCATGTAAAACGTGAGAAATCGTCAACAAAAATGAGAACAAACATCACTTTGCTGATCGATGGATGCAAAAAAGGACCCATGAGGTCACTGTGGATTATATCTAAAGGTGCGGAAGCTCACTGAGAATTTTCCTTATCGAATTTCTCTTGAGGGTGTTTTCCGAGAACACATCCCTCACATACTCCCTTGGAGAAATGGATTTCTGGTGGACCATCAACTAATTTTTTCTTGCTAATCTGTTGCATGTATCTGAAATTCAAATGTCCAAACCTTTCATGCCATATCCTACTACTTTCATTAGCATGAGTAAGCAGTAAAGCAAAATTAGGTTCAATGAATTCAGAAAATGTATACAATCTAGATTGATGATTTATCTCAGTGGTAGCAACCTTGGATTTGGTTTGCATGTCATAGATGTCCATGGAATTTGGTGTGAATACGAATTTCTTTCCTGTGTCAGAATTCTTTATTTGATACATGGAGAGAAGGTTGAAATTTTTTTTGGGAACATGCAACACATTCTCAAAGCTTCCGTTGGTGAGTTCAATCCTTCCTTTGCCGGTGGCTTCGACAGAAGAGTTGTCCCCCATCAGAATGGGAGGACCTTTCCATGAATCCAAATAAGAATATAATGCATTTGAGGCATCCATATGATGTGTTTCTCCCAAATCAATGATCCAAGCATTGAGAGAGGAGTTGATGGCAATCAAGGCACGACTAGAATTTTCTTTCTTGGAATTCAGATCTTCTGTCTTCTTCTTCTTGGAACCCTCGGGGATGCGATATCCAAGGTTGTTTTGCTGAAGTATTTGAGACATCAGATATATATATTTTTTTCATGCATGCAGATTCTGAATGGAATCCTTTGTGACAATACGCGCATTTATCTCCTTTTCTTCCCTTTTCTCCTTTGGATCCAGAGGCATCAGTGAAGGGTTTTGTGTACCCTTCCTTCTTCGGATGTGCATGAGATTTCCATTTATATTTATCTTTACATTTATGATATTTGTGGCTTCCATATTGCACAGTTAGTGCATGCACCTTTGGGCCTTTTATTGTGCCCATGTTGATGAGATTGGTCTGCTCTTGTGTCAGGGATTCGATAAAGTCCTCAAGAGAAGGCATCTTCTAGGTGGCTCCATAGGTGAATTTGATAGTATGGAATGTAGATATGAATACAGAAAATTCAGGCCCAAGATTGGAGAGAATGGTGAGAGCCATTTGTTTTTCCTCCTTTGATTTGTCAACCTCACAAGCTTTGAGTTGCGACAGTAAATCCTTGAATTTTGTAAAAAAATCTTGGATATTTTCGAAGCTTTTTGGATCCAATGTAAGAAGTTCCACCTCCAGCATGTGTCCACTCATATCATCTTGTTTTCCAAAGAGCCCTTCCAAGATTCTCCAGGCTTCATTGGGAGTCTTATAGGAAGATATATGAAAAAGGAGATCAGGAGAAATAAGACTGCAAATTGTTCCGAGTGCCTCATCCATGCGATTTAACTACTTGAATTTTTCTATGGATAATGTCGGCTCTGTATCTGTATTCATGGTTAAATTGTACAACCCTCTGGATCAAATATATATGGCTATTTTATCCTTCCATGAAAAATAGTTGAAAGGTGTAAGAATGAATTCCTTTTGGAATTCCATCTTTCCGCTGTCTTCAATCTTTTGTACCAACAAAAATTTTGGTGTAGATTTTGCTTAGCCGTTCGTCGGCTCTGATACCATGTAAATGTGTTGAACCTGCACATAATATATCTATTTAAACAACAATACACACATTTTCAGAGATAATTGGAGAAAGAAGAAGAAGGAGAGAAAGAATGAAAGAATTCTCATTAACCGTTGTGAAAACTGAATAGTTTACACATGATATACTCTATATAGATCAATGAGTTTGAAATGGAGGTGAAACAATGTGCCATAGTGGTGGTATAGAGTGATATGGACACACACCAATAGTTATGAGAGTGAACTGCCACCTATTCTAGTCTCTCAGGCAGTTACGGGAGTGAACTGCCACCTAGTCTAGTCTCTCAAGCAGTTACGGGAGTGAATTGCCACCTAGTTTAGTTAACTAGTCAACTAGTCTTCAGTTAACTGAATGAACAAAGAGTAGTGAGGAGTTAACTCAGGGAATCAAGGATAATGTGCCAGTTTGGTGATGATCCCAAGGCAAGGTCTAATTATCATGGTGATGATCCCAATGTTGCATGGTGATGATCCTAGTGCAACATCTAAACTCAACTCAACTAGTCAAACTGAAGTGTCAACTGAAAGAGAATATTCTCCAGGTGGAATATTCTCTCCTAAAATATAGGAGACTAGATAATGACTAATTATGAATAATAAACAAGGAAAAAACTTAGGAAAAATAAATCCTAGGTGTGTGTGAAGTAACTCCAACACCTAGAAGAATAAATGTACTGAACCATTTTCCATCTGGGAAATCTCTGTCCATTGATCATCTATCTAGATGATAATCATTTCCAACACTATTAATAGTCTTCAAGGAAATTAGAAAAATGTCATTCAATAGAACACAACCGTGTCTATCCATAGTAGTACACAACTACAATCCAGTGGTACACTACCACACCATGTAGCATACAGATACTTGATCAGTGACATATAGTCACAATCACTGGAACACATCCACCACAGTAGTGTATACATCTACTGTCCGGAGAAATACAATATCCATAACAATCATATCATCAACTTGCACAGAAAACATTGTTATGATATAAACTGAATCATCTGGGCCATTATTCCACTCACATATATGAGATCTGGAAGAGCATCTTCCCTCAGAAGGTAAAACATCAATGATGAGCTATCTAGAATATTCTTCTCAAGAAAGGAAGAA
This sequence comes from Picea mariana, assembly GCA_032191745.1. Taxonomy (NCBI): domain Eukaryota; kingdom Viridiplantae; phylum Streptophyta; class Pinopsida; order Pinales; family Pinaceae; genus Picea; species Picea mariana. The sequence continues at coordinate 7,058 of JASDQU010174200.1, read as the reverse complement.
TAATTGTCCTGATTTCTGGGCCTAGACCATTCACCTATCTAGGCCATTCCTCCAATACTAAACAAAGTGCAACCTGGAGAGAATGAGTCTGCCCTAGGGAATACCTGTCCCTGATTGTTGAACCTGGACCATTCACCTATCTGGGCCATTCCTTCAGCACTAAACAAAGTGCAACCTAGAGAGAATGAATCTTCCATAGGAAATGACTATCCGAACCATATCCTAAGGAAATGACTATCCTACACCAACCTCCAAAATGGACCATTCTTCGAAATTGCTCACAACAGTGAGCTTCGAAAGAATGACTTTTCGACGAGGCAAACCGATCTTCTTGACCACTACTGAGAGTGACCATCAAGAAGAGAGACTTTCCTAGACCATTCCCTATGTTAACCACAAGAAGAATCACTGTCTATGGTACATCAATAATCCATTGAACCATTTTCATTATGAAAATGGCCATTCGATCTGGACCATTTTCCAAACTGGAAAATGCCCGTTCGTCAGAAATCTCAAACCACTTTCCAAACTGGATCAAAGGAAATTCTCATCCTGGACCATTTTTTGAACTTGATAAATGACTGTCCATAAATAAATAACACATCAATGCTCCCTCCAAACCTAGGAGTCATCTCTTCCTTTTTCAATAAGGAAGTCATCACTATGAGCTCCAACTATTTCTTGAGTACACAAAGCCTTTCATTTTGGACAAAGGATTTTACCAAAATATCTTCTCATCTGCTCATCTGTGGAGATATATATTGGAGAACCACTTCTCTTTTCTGGACCTCATCACAGAGAATGTAATTCTTGATCTCAAATGTACTTTGGTATTTTTGGAACACTGGTTTTTATTTGACGATTTCATATAGATCTGATCATCACAGTATCTCATAGTTGGATTCATCTCTTTTGTTTTCTTCTATATCATAACATCATGGCAAGGGTGAAACTGGAACATATCCAAGTGGTACTTCTTCTGCCATCATGATAGTTTTTCATGGATTAGCAATCTGTAATCCTGAGCTTCTGAGTAACCATTCTGATACAATATCTCCGTTATAGAAAGTTTTTCATCACGCTTCTACTGTGCATTGACAATTCTTTACCAAGTTGTCTTCTTTCATCTGCATACAAGGGTTTCTTTCTGGTATACCTTAAAGCCTTGAGGTTGATTTTCATACGCTCTTTGTTCAATTATTTTGGAAAATAGGCTTGGCATTCATTTGATGTAAACTCCAACCCATGGATATTGCATACGATATAATGGCTCATGTAGAGGTATGTCTAGTTTATTGGAACACACAATAATCATAGTCTTGTCCCTCCATCTGGGAGAACCTCTAGTTCTGGATATAACAATGATTTCATTCATAAGTCTTCCATACACTATTCTTCATCACAACTTTTAGTTCCTCTTCTTGATTGCTTTTAGTGAGTTCATATCAGGCTGGTAGTCTTGTGATTCTCGATACAATGACTCGTTGTTTTGAATTTTCTTTCTTTCTTGGAATATTCATGTTCTTCCTCATGTTTCTCTTTAGCTCTTGGGTCCATGGAGTTTTCTTATAGATTCCATGCCCTGAAGATTCCAACTTCTTTATTTCATCATAGGATCATGGATGTGGATGGACAACCAGGGATACTTTAAGGATTCTTTTCGAAGAAGACTTCTTCTAAAGTCAAACTGAACACACATTGATTTTCATGGCTACTACCATGGATATATACTTCATCATATTCAATGGATCATAGGATTAGATCCCTCCTAATCCCTGCTTCATGTATGAATGCATATATAATCATCTCCCTCCATCTAATAGAGTCCATGCTTTCGTCTGCATCCTTATTTCCTTTTGGAAAGTGTCATAAGTCTTTCTCCAATTTCCTCTTGATTGTTGTCTTCACTTCTTCTAGGTTTCTTCAATATTGATTCTGATTTTGGATTATCTTGCAGCTGTTAATTATGTAATAACTTCCACATGAATTGTTACCAGGGTTTGTTGATGTACTTCATCCTTTCATGTGTATTACCTTTGTCTTATAGTCATTGTGATAGAAATCCTTTCATAGGTATAGTTTCTCTTTGAACATATTATCTTCTAGGAAATATATATGCAAGATATGTACAAAAAACATGGTACGTAGAATAACTATGAAGAGTATTGTTATCTTGTCTTTGAAGAAGAAGTTTGTTTCCTCCTGCTTAGTCTTCTTTGAAGGTTCCTTTTCCACAACAACTGATGCTTCGTGTGTCTCCTTCCTTTTATTTAGCTTGGGACAATGATTGTTGTAGTGACCATATTTTCGACAGTTGAAGCATTGTATTTCTGACATATCTTTTTCTTGATTTGGCTTCTTCCTTGAGCCAAACTTCCTTTTGTTCCTGAAATTCTTCAATCTTGCTGTGAAGGTTTGATCATCGTATTTTTTTTGGGGTTTCTATTTTGCACGGATCCTTGATTCTTCTTTTTCACAACAAGTCCAAAGTTCTTCAAATGTAGGATACTCCTTCCTTGTGTTCATGATTGCGAAAAATGTATGCCATGTCTTGGGAATACCATTGAGTACTATATTTACCATTTTCTTCTCTGAAATGATCTCTTCAATGGATTTTAGTTGATATCTCAACTGATATATTCTCACAAAGTATGATTTATGTTGTCATCATCATTTATCTTCATGTCATGAAGCTCATTCTTCAGACTCATTACATGTCCACTGTTTCTGACTGAGAAGAGGTTTGTTAGGGCATCACACATCTTCTTAAACAAATCAAGGTGGGAGATGTAGGATATCAAGTGGTATTTTATAGAATCCACTATGATACTCATGGCATTGATGTCACTGTCTTTGAACTTCTCCATAATTAAAACGTTCTATGGTTCCTTCTCTTTTCCTTCTTCAAACTCTGGTTCTACAATCTTTCCTTTCATGATATCCAACACTTTGTTCTTTTTAAGGATGAGATCAATCCTTGTCTTCCATGCTATGAAATTAAAATCCCCATCTAAATTTTTTTCTGACTTCATAGAGTAATTCATGGCTGCTTTGACTTGGTCAACCCTAGATTTGACCAAAAATTCAAACTTGACGTCTTGGCTTGCTGAGAGTACCAGGGGATGTGCTAGGATAGGGCTCACTAGTCTATCCAGAAACTAGGTCAATCCCTTCACTTAAGGTGCCTCAATGAAAGGGTTAGGGTTTCTGCAATTTTACTTGCTAGTAACCCTGGCGATAGTTCTTTGGTAGTTGCTCCTGCTAGAAACCCTAGTGATAGTTCTTCAACGATCTTAGTATCCTTATGGCTATGATTCCTTCTGGCGGTTAGACTGAATGAAGGAGGTGTGAGCCCATAACCTGTTAGAATATGATGGATGTGATTGTTTAACCATAAACAATATCACTATTGTCACCCAACCATAGGTCGAAGCCACCTCCGAGCAGCTTAATCTTGACAGAGAATCATTCAAGAAGCAAACCCTAGGCTAGATAGCAAAACAATATAGTGCACCTCTCTTCAAGGATATCACACCAAACAAGAGTAACAAGAGTTGATTAGAGAGTCCAAACCATAACTAAGAGAGAGTCCACGCCAAAACCAAAATTTGCTAGTTGCAGCAGCTACAACGACAACTCTACTCCAAACTTGTACACAAACTGGCCAATTGTAGTGTGCACAAGTGTTGCTTCTACAATTCTGAGAATACTGGGTAGAATGAAGACTGACCTCCTGTATTTATACTAAGTCTAGCAGACTACCTAGGCCGACTTCTCATTCTGGGTAGCAATTCTTTAGTATATAATATTTCGTTTAAACGACTTCTTCTCTTGGAGGCTAATAACCTAATACAAGTCATTCTCTTGAGCCAACTTGTCTTATAGGGTTATTAACCAAATAATTAGGGTTTCTTCTTGCTTCCTAGAATATTATATTCTTGTCAAGTTTACACATGGAGGTAAATACCTCCCGCATCTACCATAATATCAACACTTGTAGCCTTTCCTTATTCAGCTGTAACCATACTCTTTCCGCCACTCCAAATGTTCTCTCTATTTTTTGTTGGTCATGTCTAGCCTTGTACTTTTCTTTTGATTTCTTCAGTGTCTCTTGTACTTGCAAATGGATATGCCTGATATTTTCAATAATTGTTTCTACTTTTAATGCATCTCTTGTGAGTTCCTCCCTCACTCCTCCTTGCTTTCCATATACAACATATAAGGGTGAAGGTGGAAAATACCCAAGGAAAGTTTCAAAAGGTGACTTAGCAATAAAAGTTTGGACTGCTCAAATAGAAGAGTGTTGTATATATATATATTAAATTTTCATCCTAAGTATTTAGATGCTTCTGATTATAACCCCACAAAAGATGCACCAAAGTCCTATTTAATACTTCTGTTTGCCCATCTATTTGTGGATGGAATGTTGTAGACCTCTTCAAATTAGTGTCCATCTTCTCCCACAATGTAGTCCAAAATGCACTGATAAATATAGTATCCCTATATGAGATGATGCTCCTTGGTATCCCAAAGTGTGTTATAAAAACATGATCATAGAGAAATCAAATAAAACAAATGCATAAATAAAACATAGAAGATACACAATACAATAGAGACATAGATATTTGTGGTTCACCCAATGTGGGCTACATCCACCATAGAAATTTCTAGGTCCTTCCTTTTTATTATCCATCAAAATGAAGGGATATAACCTACAACACACCCGATGTAACTTCCTCTTATTTCTCTCACAGTCTCCTCTCTTGGAATACAATATTCACAATAATACATAGCCACAATACAATTACCTCATAAAAGAGGGTTACCTTCTAGGAAAAAAAACCCTAAAATAAATTCTATCATTAGATCTGTGGCCTTATAATGAATTATCCATATTGACTATGAAATTACAATATTTTACAAGAAAAATTTTCCCAAAATTTCGCTTCGGGGGTGCTACCCCCGAATCTCCCTCCAAGGGGGTGGGGGGCCAAAGTTGTAGGGGAGAAATCCCTCCCACATCCTCCTTTAGGGAATGGGGTCCAAGCACGATTGAAAATAACTTCTAAATCAAGAAGATAATCAGGCTCCACAACCAACAAAGTGCACCCAGACCTGTTTAAAGAACAAGTTTGCTTATTCTTGTCCCTTGATGGTATTTTTACTAGGCATGAGAATGAACATTTTGCTGAACCTGTCAACTAATTCAAATAAATAGTCACATCCTTTCCGTGTGGTTGGTAAACCTCCCACAGAATCCATGGAAATGCTTTCCCAAGGTCGAGTGGGTACATGTAAGGGATGGTATAGACCTTGTTTCTTATTGTTGGGTTTACTGGTACAACAAAGTATACCTCCTCTAATATACCATGCTACATATTCTTTTGTTCTAGGAAATACACATACGTTTGTAAGTTTGAAACTATCTTCCCAATACCAAAATGTCCTGCAAAATTGGAGGTCTGAGCCCCTTTGATAAGTTGCAATCATTCACCTTTAGGAACATAGAGCTTGTCAAGCTTGTAGAGTAAACCATTCTGGAAATGATAGTCATCCTTTCCATCACCTTCTTCTATATGTATTTGTCCCTATAGATGTTGAAACACCTCCTTGAATTCCTCATCTTCTATGTATGATTCTTTGTGTGTATCAAGGGTAAAAGGCTTCATGTGCATCATAGTTCCCAAAGCTGTAATATTGGATGGGGGTGGTTGTGAAAGCATGTCTTCTAGATTTCAGAAAAAAAACTCCTAACTTCAGTGACATTTGTAGGAACTGGCCATTTCATGATGGCCTCCATATTTTCAGGATCTACCTTGAGCTCCCCTCCATCAATTACATACCCCAAATACACCAAATACTATTGAGAAAACTCAAATTTCTTGAGATTGTCCAGTAGATAGTGCTTCTCAAGAGTCTCTAACACCTACATAAGATGTGAGATGTGATCCTCTCAAGTAGTTCTATAAACTAGTATATCATCCAAATAAACAATAACAAATGAATCTAGATAAGGGGGTAAAACATCATTCATTAGTCTCATAAATGTAGTCAGTGTGTTGCATAAAACAAATCACATAACCAACCACTCATACAAAAACATCCTTGTGTAGCATCCCCAACATCCAACTGGGCTATGCCACATAAAAGTTTCAAACAATATACAAAATTAAAACATATAGAAACTTTGTAAATGCACAGATTCATACAAAATAATAATAAAAATACACATGTAGCACACACAGGAAAATCCCATAAAAATAAACACATAAATAATAATGCAACATGTAATTTAACACACAATTGACACTTATCTTGGTAAAAATATCACCAATTGTGTGCATAACTTCCACATTCCTCCCATCCTTAGACCACATTGCTCAAAACTCTTAGCAGTGGGTCACCCCTGAGATGGGACTAAAATCTAACCAGGTAAAGCAATTCCTAAACAGACTGATGTATCTCAGAAAACAGGAAAAACTCTATCACATGTGCCAACTCAAACTAACATCCTATAGTTCCTCATTCCCCACATGCCTATCCCATCCCAGGAAGTGTGCCCCTTCTTTGATCAATAGTCCCTTGGATTCCCCACTTCCTTTCTAGGGCTTCAACATAAGGCCGAACAGGAAGTATGTTAGAAAAACAGGACCGCGGAGCAATAAAATAAAACAAATGCAGAAAAAAAACACAGAAGACACACAATACAAGAGAGACACGGATTTACATGGTTCACCCAGTGTGGGCTACATCCACCAGAGAAATTGCCAGGTCCTTCCTTTATTATTATCTAGCAAATGAAGGGATACAACCTACAACAAAACCCGCTGTAACTTCCTCTTCTTTCTCTCACAGTCTCCTCTCTCAGAATACAATATTCACCACCATCCATAGACACAATACATTTCCCTCATAAAAGAGGGTTGCCTTCTAGGGAAAAAAACCCTAACATAATCTCTACCATTAGATCTGCGACCTTATAATGAACAGTCCAAATTTACAATGAAATTACAATATACTTTTACAAGGAAATTTTTTCTTCGGGGGCTTCGCCCACG
>JASDQU010174199.1:13769-28795 GCA_032191745.1 Picea mariana | reverse complement strand
GCAGATTTGTTCTTCATTCTTTCTCTGTCCTGCAATTCGTTTTTGTCTTGCAGATTTGTTTTTCATATTCCACATCCAATAAAGCTCAGAGGACACAGGATCAGGTCCCTTGACATAAAGTCCCATCCCCTCAGCCCTCACTTGCAGGCTATATATGTCCTATGACAGATTATATGGGGATGATCGGCTAATGAACGTATCCCCTACATGGAGGAATTGGTTGAGGAGAAGTGTATCTGTGGGATTATCGCCGCTTTGCCAGAGAGTGGCATCTGCCACGTCGTTAATTTGGAGCACACCTCCCCGAACAGTCTCATCCCTGTGATCCCCTTGGCTCCCGTATTCATAGACCATATGGTTCTCCTATCTGAAGTGGATGACCTGCCATTAATCGAGTTCGAGAGGTATCGACTGGTAAAATTAAAGTTGCGGCGGGGAATTTTACCAGTTGATGCATTTTCCAGCCGATGCGTTCAAGGTACAAAAGCTTAATCTTAAGGAATGTGGCAATGCAGAGTTTTATATATATTATTTTTTCTTTATCAGTTAACTTGTGAATTAATGGTTAGAGAAGTAATTTCTTAATCATATTAAGTAAATGAGAAAAAGTAAACAAGTTAAATGAAGCATTCAAAAATACAAGGAAATTATGAGCATTAAATTTCATCCATTGATTAGAGAGTATGACTAAGAATATGCCAGCATCTTCAATTATTTTAGATTAAAAGGTGATTAATTGTTCCCAATATCAATAGGTCTATGCCTTTTGGCTAAAAATGTAAATTTTACAAGTAAAAGTTATTATTTAGATTTCAGTTTTGAGGCACATGTCAACATAAAGAGAGATTAGCGAAAACATTCACTTTTCTCTTTATTTTTTTAATGCTTTAAATTGTAATTTTTTTGTTATTTATTTTTCTTAATATTTCTCTGCATTTCATTTTATACTTGATATCTCACTAAAAATGTTGAAAACATAAAAGACTCGATGGATGGTTTAATTAGATCTCTGTCAAAGTTATGGATTGAATATTGGAGAGTTTGATCGGTCATCCATCCATGGTTCCATTCGCTCCATTCAAGTCCGATCATCCAGCGAATGGATTTATACATTTGGGATTCACATGAAGGAGACAAGGAGAGTTGGTCAAGCGATCTACAAAAATGAAGGCTCTTAAGCTTATCAAGGAACATCTCAAGCAAGGCTCTTAAGCTTATCAAGCAATAGACCTTCCAGTCAAGGAATATCTCAAGCGATCTATAAAAAAGAATCACCCTCACCAACTGTGATCAAACCTTATGATTTGAATGGAAGCACAGATACCAGATGAATACATGAATATCGTAGTCGCAGCTTACTATTTGAAGGCCAACGAAATCTAGATGTAATAACTTCCACGGAACAAAAGAATCCCTCTCAGCCATAGAGATCACTCTCTGTTAATCTCTCAGCCATAGAGATCACTCTCTGTGCTTCTTAGCTATAGAGATTGTTAGAGATAATTCTTACATTAGTATTGTGTACTAAGGTTGGGAATTGATTTGATTTTGTTGAAGGTTGTTTAGAGATTCTCTCATCCTATCTCTCCAAGATTAGAATAAATTGAATCTAACAACACTTATTTAAATGTAATGTATGTAAGTGTAATGATATGTAATGCAATTCTATTTAATGCGTATAATATGTGTACAATGGTTGTTCTTTCAATTTTTATCTTGGTATCAGAGCGGGCTTGACTCCTTCAAGGGAGGGCCCAGGGAGATGGAAGAGATCTGAGGTCTTGTTCTCTGGACATAGAATAATAATATAGGTGTGTGTAGATTTCTGGTGTGTCTTAGTGTGAGATATAAATTTGCAGTTAGAAAGCTCAAGTTGCTCCCATCACCTGGATTGCAAGGAGGAGGATCATCAGCGACGATACTCCATATGCTTTCTCAGCACACTTGGAACCAGTGCTCTCTGACGTAATTCCTACCTCAGGTGAACGAGGATCCAATTGATGTCGTCTAAGTAGAGGTATTCGAGGAAGTTTGTAATGTTTCACTACTTCCAATTTAATACCATATTTTTTTTAGGTTATCTCTTTTGCATCAACTCCTAGATTGTTGTTTCACAATGGAAGGTTTCGTTAAGAGAGTGGGTATAGCAGGAATCCACTTACGATCCCCTATTCGTTCCAGACGCTTTCAGGACCGTCGTGGCATTTCTCTACAAAATCAACCAAATGTATGAGGACAGTTTTCAGAACTAAGCGAGTAGATGTTCAAGGAATCATCTGTGATGAGACTATTGCTTCATTGGCCAATAACAGTGATGTATTATGTTTGTTTTACAGAGAAAATTTAGCGACTTTGTTTTGTTTCATATTTATTTTGTAAAATTGAAAGTGATCAACCAATTAAAGAATAAAGTAACATAATTGGTTAGGGAAGTCCCATGAACACAATGTTGTTTTGATTATGTGAGTCCATTTTATGCTGATGAGTCTTGTTGTGTTTAGGGCTTAAGGGTGTAAAATTGAAAATGAATAATCAATTAAAGAGTAAAGTAACATAATTAAGTTACTAGTTCATGAAACCACATGAACACAATGTTTTTTTCATTATGTGAGTTTGTTATATGCTAATGAGTCTTGTTGTGTTTTGGGCTTAAAGAGAATCAATTATAGGTTGCATTTATTGAAATATTTGTGTGTTATGGTAGGTCAACTTGTTTGATCAACTTGTGATCACACTGAGTATCTAGACCACGTTCCTAGTTACTGATGAATAGCCAAAAGCTAAATATCTAATAGATGATGTTTGGTCCATAGATTGGTTCATTACTTGACAACTTTTATCGTGGAAGTCTCGATGAGTCGATTCTGTCAATATTGTTGATGTTTCAAGTTCATCAAAGATGGTCAAAAGCATTTCTACTTTAAATGTGTCTAGTGGGAAGCTCGAAGTTGAGGTGAAGAAAGAGCATAAACATTGAGATTGCATAGTGTGTTTAAATATTGTAATTTGTGATGGTAAGTTTCTTAATGTAAGCATTAAAGAGGGGTGTTAGAGATAATTCTTACGTTAGTGTTGTGTACTAAGTTTGAGAATTGGTTTGATTTTGTTGGAGGTTGTTGAGAGATTCTCTCAACCTATCTCTCCAATATTAGAATAAGTTGTGTACTAAGTTTGGGAATTGGTTTGAGTTTGTTGAAGGTTGTTCAAAGATTCTCTCAACCTATCTCTCCAAGATTAGAATAATTTGAATCTGACAACACTTATTTAAGTGAAGTGTAATGTATCTAAGTGAAATGGTGTGTAATACAATTCTATTGTTTATGTGTAATATGTATAGCATGGATGCTCTTCCAATATTTATCTATCTCATCTGTTGAAGCTTGTACACTGGCAATAAAGAAGAAATTCAACAGATTCGTTTGGTGGATAGATTCATTGTCAAGTTAGGAATCACATATCCATAATAAAGGAGTCCATATGTGATCCAACCATACAAAATAAGGCATCTCATTGAATTGGATCCGTTTGGTGGATAGATTCATTGTCAAGTTAGGAATCACATATCCATAATAAAGGAGTCCATATGTGATCAAACTATACAAAATAAGGCATCTCATTGAATTGGTTTTTATCGAATAATTTTAACTGATTTCTTTAAGCTCTAAGTGAATTGTAAAAGTGGGTTTTCATATTTTAGAGAAAATATATTCTAGATAAAAAAAAAAAAAATTTAAAACAACATGGTTATTTAAGTGATGTATTTTGTTAACTAAAATATTTTAGATGATTCATGTATGCAATATTAGATATTTTAATTTGAAACCAAAATGTGATATTTTAGTTTCAAACGAATCAAATCCATTCATTTATTAGTTTATTAGAAAATTTTGTTAACCAAATACAAATTTCCCATCAACTTTGTATAAAATATTTTAGATGATTCATATATGCAATATTAGATATTTTAATTTGAAACCAAAATGTGATATTTTAGTTTCAAAGAAAGATGTTTGTATATTAATTTTTATAAACAATGAATTTTATTTTATCTATTTCCGTTTAGTTACACGTGGATATTCATATTGAATGCTTTCGAGATACCTCAAAAGGGCACGTATACCCATCAAACACTTGTTAGGTTAAGCTTCTCCTTAATTTTTTCTATTACCCAGGTGGTTTGCATGCTAATATGATCCATTCTATCCCTTATGACAAGCACATATGAGAGGAGATTGCTCAAAGATTCAGCCAAAGGTAGACATAGGAAACACACTTACACGAAAAGAAAAGATTAATTCCAAATATAAAATTTATGGAAAGAAATGGAATTTCTTAGATACTCTTTTCATACATGTAAATGGTTTCAAGACTTTTTTAAATACTCTTTTCATACATGTAAATGGAACTAAGATTTTGGTCTTGTATCAATGAGATACTATTTTTAGGATCGTTTATACTCGATACAAAATGGCCCCGAGTAGTGTCTTTTATGAAGACGATGAACAAGTTTCATAGACCTACAAATGCCGGTAACACCCTTAGATAAGCATGTTCTCTTGAGAAAATGATGACGCATTCTTTCATGGGTTCTTAACTTGTTTCAGTCCAACAATTAAAGTACGGGCAAAGTTACGAAGAGAAAAGGAGGTGTGGCAACTTTGGGCCACCTTTATTAAGATTATCATGGTGTCAAAAGAATGATACTCACTTGTCATAAGAAAATATTTGTGCGAGAGTGTCATAGGAAAATATCTCTGACAAAAACTGTGTAAATTCAATGGAGACAAGATTTTTAAATACATAAGGAAGGGTTGAATGTTGTAGTTAATTTAAAAGACCAATGTTTTCTTAGGATTGTAGATTTGCATGACAATAATGAGTAGATGGATTATTCAAAACTTGGATTGTTAATGTTTCTATGATGGTAGTAGAAATTTCAAAGAAAGATGGAGTTCTTTTTGTTAAGGAAATACCTAATTACATCTTTAACTAGTTAATTACTTTACAATTACAAGAGTTGATAACTTCGAAACTTTTTGTAACCATATTACGTAACAGTACATGTTCATATTAATAGAATACACATCAATAGTGTAGTGTTTTGCATAAATTAAGTCCACTTGAATGGGAGAATTTGAATAATGTGTCCCTTTTTCCAGTGGCTTGAGGCATTGGCCATGTAAGGAATGTGGGATTAAGTCCACTTGAATCGGAAAATTTGAATATTCATTTAACAAGAAGAAAAGTATGATATTTTAATGTGAGAATCTGTGACCAAGTTATGTTTAAGGGGGAGTCTAATGCATTAGTAGCTAGTGATAGTGATAATGATAGTTTTTTTATTACATGTAATTACGGGGGAGTGTTAAGGAAATCCCCTAATTACATCTTTAACTAGTTAATGAGTTTACCGTTACAGGAGTTGGTAACTCCATAACTTCTTGTAACCATATTGTGTAATTGTACATGTTCATATTAATATAATACACATCAATAGTGTATTGTGTTGCATCAATTTTGTCTATGCTTAGTCTTTTCACCTTTGTTCATGCAAGCTCTCCTAAATTGATTATTTTATACTAGTGCTAGAGACATGGAGTGACATATTACTATGGTCTTCCAAGGAAGAGCATGAGCACATGTGATTATATCTGTGCCAAGGAAGAGCATCCACACACGTATGTAGATTTGTCATTTAAAAGTGAAGTTGCTAGCCTTGAAAAAAAACTGTTATGTATAATAATGATCAATTTTGCTTTTTGAAAGAATAAACCCTACTAAAATCTACTCTTTTTGAGAAGCACTCCAAAGTAATACCAAAAGAAATACAAATTTGTAGAGATATAAAGATATAGAAATCAAAGTGTATAACTTATGAGCATTGGTAACCCATAATAAATTCATGTAGGAAAAAACAATGAAAATGAATTATTTGTATTTGTAGCAAATAATAATATCAATAAATTTATCTAGAAAAAACAATGAAAATGAATTTATTCTATGTCATGTAAATTTGAAAGAAAAATATGTATTCAAATGTTTGAATTTGGGAAATAATATATATTCAACATCTTAGCAAATACTATAGTTGAAGAAAGAAGCTCATTATAGTTCTATTTCTTTACTCATAGTTTTATTTCTTTACACATAAAAAATTATAAAAGTGGATAGATAGATATGTTGATTACAAATTTTGTAGTATAAAGGTGTATATATTATTGTAGTCTATCTTTGGTGAAGAATTTGCAAAAAATATTAAGAAAACATTAGGAAAACATACAATTTTATTGAAAATCAATAATATAGGCTGAAGTTTTCTCGAACTTGTCATATTTATTGGGAAAATTATTGGAAAATGGGGTTTGAAATGGTTGCTAGTCAATTCAGAACAATCTCAAAATTATGATTTTAAGAAAAGTTGCAGACTAGAGGGTGCGACACCCCGACATAAAGCATGACAAGAAAGTAACTTCAACATAGAGCAATACAAAGAAGCAACTTCAAATTAATTACTAGTCATTCAATTTACCATCCATGAATTGTTATTCTATATTAAGAATGCAAATTGCATTGATTAATGAATGCACGCTAGAAGAGAAGACAAGGTTGCACATTCGTTGTACAAAAACATTAAGCTCCTCCCTGAAATACACTAATGATATTCATTATAATCTTGCATTGAAATGCACTAATTATATTCAAGCTAGAGATAATGGTACCATCCCGAGAACCGTGAATGAAGAATATCGACACTGAGAACCAAAAACGTCCATTGGGAAGATACAGATCACCAAATGAAAGAAGAAAATTTGAAGAACAACAACAACTGGATGGGCATATATGTTTATATTTAGGTACAATCTTCATGCATTCCAGTAGTGCAACCTGCCGCGCATGCAATTTTCCCTCAGAAATGCTTCATGCAAAATGTCGCATGTCTCCATACCTCCATTGTAGAGTGGCAAAATGTCGCATGTCTCCATACCTCCATTGTCTGCAATTTTGATGAAATGGATACCTCCATGCAAGCATATTATTTTGATGAAATGGATACCTCCATGCAAGCATATTATTTTGATGAAATGGATACCTCCATTGTAGAGTGGCACCGACTGTAGCCTTGATACCTCGACTATAAAGCTTCATGGACGAGTTTGGACTGTAGAGTTTCCTCAGTGTAGAAGTGTTAGAGAGTGTGGGCAATGTGAATTTATATTATTTAATACACATGGGTGTGTGTCCAATTTTTCAATTTTATATATTTAAATGAAATTAAATAAAAAAATACCAAAAATAAATTAAAACATACTGGGGGCAATTATGTTCCATCATAATCCCTTTGCCAATGGAAAAATCAATTTAAATATTTCAAAAAATTTAAAAAATAAAATTTATTTTAGATAAAATGTAGTTAATTATATATTTCATCACACCTTTGGAAATGTTGTATACGTCTTGTGCAAAACGGGTGAATTAACAGAAATTTGAAGGTCAATTAACATCGTGCCCATTGTTATACTACCTTCTTTAGCAAGTACTAATAAAATGTCGAAGAAAGATTATTTTCAATTAGCAGGATAAAGATTCCTTTCACAAAGTAAGGGGATTGAATAAGATCATGAATGCATATATTTTCTAGTTAATATTGAACTCAATATTTCTATAAAAACATATGATAACATGGAGAAAATTGTTGTAGGAAGTAAGTTACAATTCATAAAGAAAATGGAAAACAGAAAGTTGATTGGTCAATGGATGGTAAGGACATTTTTGTTAAGAAATTGTTTAAATAACACAAAATCTACGATATAAAGTCAGTGATTGTCTAGTTGATGAATAATGAATAGATGTGAAAATAATGTGTATGAATAATAAATGAAATGAAATAATGGATCAAGTAGAGGAAGATATGGAAAGTTGTTGAAACATACAGTGATTGTCTAGTTGATGAATAATGAATAGATGTGAAAATAATGTGTATGAATAATAAATGAAATGAAATAATGGATTAAGTAGAGGAAGATATGGAAAGTTGTTGAAACATAGCATATCAAAGAATTACATAGAGTTGAAAATGTGGATAGTAATGAAGGAAATATAGTCGGTATTTTGTTTTCTTTGTTTAAGAAAGAATTGCTCAATAGATACTACATAGAAAAACATTAATTAAGTCAAAGCTACAAAAGATGATTATGATTATGTTGACGGGATTTGTGAAGATAATATATTTTGTTTTTTAACAAGTTTTGTGTTATGTTTGTAGGATCCAAGGAAGTGTGTCACTAAAGACATGTGGAAGGAAATGTCTCATTAATATCATTGACATGAAGAAGTGGGGCATGTAGAGATAAGGTGTATTTTTAAAAGATAAGCATATGATTTATATATGATGAAGACTTTGGCAAATTTTCTTTGATATGGTGACTATTCATATTGAAAAGAGTTCAAATTAGCTAATCAACACTCATTATAAGGGCTTGTAGGTAGTTAATATTCTCTATGGATAGACTTATATTGAGTAGAAGGCTATGTAATGATCTATCAAGATTTTTTATTGTATTTGGATTTTTTTTTTTGGATCTTTTCCCTTTGAAAACACATGTGAACATAGCTCTCTATTTTTTATTATCAAAGAGATATTTCTTAGGATTTATCTCTCTTTTCTATCGTGTTCTTGGGTTTTGCACTATATTTTATGTGATTGGTCTAAGGTTTTTTGGGTTAAGTATACTAAATATTCACATGATGATAGATGGAAGAGAAATCTATTTTCGTCAAATTACAAGCACTATGGAAGTGATCCAACAAATATAATGTTGAGCAAGGATAATGAATTTTTTTGTATTCTTATTAAAGGCATAGTATTCAATGACTATATTCATCATATTTGGTTCTTTGATAAGAATGATGAATGAATATGAGCCAAAACTTGAGGTGCCAGGTGAAATTATACATTATTCAAACATTTTTTTAATCTATGCTTTTCAAGAAAAGAGGATCATCGTATAAGATAAATAAGCTATTAAATTGAGTGCAAAAGTTGTAGACTATGGGTTTTGTAATTTTTTTTTTTTTTTACAAGAGACAACAATTCCTTTCTCATTATTTGTCTTCCATCCTCAATTGAGTGCTCCATGTTTAATTCTTCATTAATTTTAATAAGAATCATAAATTTTGATGATATTTCTTGTGCATGTTGTCACATGGTTTTTACTAGTAGATTTATAAATTATAATGGATCTTGACTAATTTGTTTTTTAATTAATCGTCTTTTGTGGTTTTATAGTGTGTGACATGAATTCTAGGAAACCATGTCTAATTTTATTAATGAGTCCCAAATGTATGTATTCTTAACCTTGTTTTATTGATAATGTTACTTGGAGAAATATTCTTCTAAAATTCATCTAATTGATCATGAAGTCTACATTTTCTTGTAGTCTATCAATGCTCAATGTATTGTACTTGGGCTAGTAACTTGAAATATGATGTTTTTTTTAAATGCTTCCCATATGTCAAAATAACTGCCAAATTTATGTCCAAATCTACTAAATGATGCAATAGATACTATAAATTTCTAGAGACCATGGATACACAAACTAAATAATGGTTCCAACCGTCTAAACCGAATATCATCCCATATATTGTACTCCTCATTGATTTAATACTTAATATCATCATATATGTTGTACTCTTCATTGATTTAATAAAAAGCAGTGAGTAGCTTTGCTTTGATGACATTCTTTCTTCCTATTTTCAAGTTTTTTAATACCATAATAATTCCAAATTACAATTTACTCTTTGTATTCACAATAAAAATAAACACAAACATATATAATACATAATACTTATTAAACAAATATTAAACATTATGTAAAAGATAATGTTAAAAACAAAATCATTATGTACATTTACTCCATCAAATTTAACCTTTTTATTTCTTTCTAAAAACTTGAAAAATGACCATTTCTTATAAAACTATATATGTAAACATTATTTTATTAATATATCTTAATAAAATTATTTTATTTAAAAAAAAAATAACCTTCTCATTCAATCATATAATTATAAAAGCAACAATTCTGCAATCATCATGTAATGTAGTTTATTCAATGATATAATTATAAAAGCAATTTTGCATTGTCATCATGTAATGTAGTAGCATATTATAACGTTTTAAAATAAAATCAAAATGATGTAAGATAATAGCATCTTAAAGTTAAATTTTATTAATAATCTTTCTTTAAAATAATAATAAGATAATATTAAAATTTTCAAAATAAAAATTATTTAACTTAAAACTTTAATTATACAATTTTATTTTATTTTTAACTAATCTGAACCAAATTATTAAAAATATTAGAAAAAACATTAAATTTTTTTTTTTATTAATAACATATAAATGTTAAGAAAATGTTTCTTAACTAAAAAATTATCTTTACTCATGTTTGAAAATATGTTCCGTTTTTAGTTTTTTATTTACTATTATGATTTCGTTTTAAAAGTTAGCCATATAAATGTAAAAGTACAATGTAGGTGAAATTTTAATAACATAAAAGTACAATGTAGGTGAAATTTTAATGACATAAATGTAAAAATTAACATGTTGGTGAAATTTTAATGATAGACATAAATTTAATAGAAATAATTAAAGGTTGTGACATTTTTTTATAAGAAAATTTTTGAATTTCAATTGACAACTTGTTTAGATATTGATGATAATGGTTTTAAAATACAAAACTTTATAAGAAAATCATATATATATAAATCGGAATTATATTTTTCTTCGGTTTTTAATGGAAATAATATTTCTCCACAGTTTTGAATGGGAATATTACTTCTCTGCGGTTTTGAAATCAATATTTCTCCATGGTTTGGAACGAGCATACTAGATCTCTGTGGTTTTGAAATTAACAATCTCTGTAGTGGACTTCTCTACCGTCTTAAAAAATTATTTTTTGTCTTTTTCAAAGGGTTGAGCATTTGGGTATCTTAAATGAGGTGAGTCACTTTTTACATTGATTCAATTTTAATTTTACGTAAAGAGATTTAAATATATTTTATTTATTTATTTATTTTAAGTTTCAGAAGTAAAAGTTGTAGAAAAGAAAAGAAAAGAGAGAGATGTCAAAATCTAAATAGAGTTAGAAACATTAGAAAAAAGAAGTGAAGAAAGAGATGTAAAACTCAAAATAGAGCTAGAGGCAATGATTGATAAAAAAATTAAAGATACCATTCAAACTCAAATAGAGGATAGATTCTTAGGGTTCAAGAGTGAATAGCGGACAATGAAGGATAGAATTCAAGAAATGGAAAAACATAAAAAATCAACCCAAGAATGAGGGGTTGAAGAAAAGCACAACTTGAGAGATAGGATTAAAGAGCTAGAAGAAAAACTAACTGTAAAGAACCTCATTGTTACAACCACAAGCCTCAGATAACAAGTACTCTTCTTTTTTTGTGTGTGTAGGAAGGTAATAATGACATTATACTCAACATTGCAACACGATGATGAACACAACGCATGCAACTCACACCACAACAAACATAACGACTTAACATAAAAGCACATCAAGCACCTGGAAGCAATGTACGACATTCAACCGACCAAGAATAACACTGACTACCTACCTGTCCTACCCTACAATGGTTACGACCTCCAGGACACATAAGCAACGCTCAAGCCTAGGTTCCCATCGATTTTGACCATTTAAGGTCTCAAGGCTAGCGATCGTTCTAAGGAACAAGAAGGTGTCTACATCTCGCCCAACACAAGCTGACCAAGTCTACTAAGCTAAAGACAAACATCCTAACAACCCAACGCACCCAAAATTAATTACATAAGTAACTAGAACCCTTACAGTGAGAAAAACCAATCACATTGAACACTTACAAAACCAAGTACAAACATTAATTAATATCAACAACAACACCCTCAATGGGAAGCGCAAGATAAAAACGACTTCGTCAACGACCCAACCATTCATCCAGTCTAACTAGTCGATGATTACAATCTATTTTAATAGTGGTTACCAATCTAAAGAAGAACATCTAAATTACAAATAACCATTAATGTACCCTCTAATTAAACGTCAAAACCATCCAATTAGAAAGTCTAAGTGATCAATACTAAAACTATAAACAACATATACAATCTAATTGGATGAATCTGGTTAAAATTTTTACAAAAACTAAATCGTCAAGTCTAGCCTAAGTTAATCTAGAGGTTGTCGATTTAAGTAAAGGTTGTATAAGCATAATAAGGGATGATCTAAACAAATTAATGTTGTTCTAATCAATTTAAAGCAGTTCTAATCAATTTAGTGTTGTTCTAGTCATTTTAATACTATCTTCTAATGAAATAAAAAAATTTGTCATTAAAATAACGTTACTGCCAAGGTTGTTAATACACAGTCATTGATACAGTCATAACAGTCAAGATCTAATTAGAACATTGATGCAGTTAAAACAAAGAGGAAAGAATTCAACGCTGACCATCATTAGTGGAATACATTCCAAATGAGGGTACCCTCGCTAGGCAACAAGTAAAAATCGTTGTCAAGAGAAGTAAATATAACTGCATGCCATCTATAAAATCATAATTGACAGTAGCTATCATCGCATGGACAATTAGGTAGACATGGTACATTACTCACTAGATACTGGAATATAGGACCGATGTTCTAAAAGGTCGACCGCACCGGTAAAATCAAGGTTGCAATCGCAGAGGAGTTAGTAATACAACAACTAAGTAGTTACAGTCGTGGACATAAGGGTAATGAATGCAATACTTTTCGGTGACCAATAAGCACCTGGATTAAGCTTAATGCTCTGCAAGATGATGGGTTTTACACTTCACATCGTGGGCTGTAAAGACCAATTAGGGGATTATTGATCGTCCTCTTTTTATTTCGACAATAAAATGCAACTTGCACATGGAATGTCTTAATCCACACCCACTCTTATGACTAATAAGCTCACCTATTATGAGAGGGTTTGAGGGGTTCATGTTTTACACTAACTTCAATTTTCAGTTTCTCCTATAAAAGGTTACAAATTGCAGGAGGTTTCTCAACAAGCCAAGGTTACAGTCACAGCTGGTAAGGGGGTCACACGTTAGATGGAGGTACGATGCAATCAACAATTTAACATGCAAACTGTGGATACAGGTGGTTTCATGACTCTGAAGGCTCGATTGCTAGCAGTAAGGGATGGTAAAAATTACGCCACAGTCAAGGGTCGTCTATGGCTGTCATCTGGAAAATAATAGTTGTTAAACACAAAGGAAAAATAGCCTACACATTATATCTAGAGAAACATTGTTACTGACCATCAAAATGGAGTTGAAATGCAACCAATGTGGTGTAAAGATTCATTGTCCTTTACGAGAATGCTGTAAAAAAAAATTGTGTTAAAAAGAAATCACCTAAAGGTTGGATGAGAGAAATAAGAGCTCACTGGGTAAAGAATCACTGACCAAAGGGGTTTAACAAATAGAAATAAAGGATTAGCAGGGGTGGACAATGAAATCGCAGTAAATGTAAATTACCACTCACAATAAATGTAGATCACAAATCACAGAGTTTAATATTTCCACAACAGATTCATTGGGTCTAAGCATTCAGAAAAAAATCACAAAGGTTATAACAAGCAATTAATTTAATCCTTGAGTTTATCCCAAAAATGCCCATAAGCATAACTCGTTGGGCAATCTAAAGAATCTGACCCAGAAATAAAATTTGTTGTACAATACCTGTCAGAAGGAAATTAGTTTGCTGTCAGTAATTAAATAAGCAGATTCATTGTACAATACATCCTAGGAATATAGAAATAAAAATGACTATTTGTAGGAGGCAATGAGCAGACAACCATTTAAATATAAGAGGAAGATGTTCAAGTTCGCTTCATTACCATAGAAAAGTAAAAACTTAAGGTATCTACAACTCAAATATGCGCCAACTATACATATTATATCATTTCTGAAGGGTAAATTTCATCTAAGAATTAAATTCCTTTAGATAGTCAAATCGTTGTGGATAATAGAATACTTCTCCAGATAGCAGTCAATACAATGAAATTGCAGACCATAAACCAAACAAGCGTTGGGATTAACCAACAAGGATGAGGAATCCATACGTAGAGGTACATTTGCTAGAAGGCGGAAGACAAACAATTAGCCAAGGACCAACAATGGAGGTAGACGACTGACAGGAACGTCCTTCTCTCATTATCCACGCAGAAAAAATTAGGGCATTGAGATCCATAGGTATTTTAATGTTAAGGCGATGACTGTAGATCAGGCTCTTGGCTGACTGCTCAGGCGAGGACTGGTGAGCTAGGGACGAAGGCTAAACAACCGGAAAGGTCACAATCAAAACAACAAGGTGGTCAACACGTGTGGGGAAATGAAGCCATGGGAGTCAACATACCGTCGAGCTAGGCTAAGAAAATTTCTTAAAACCATATAGACAATCAGTTCACTTACCCAAGTAAAAATGCAGATTCAAGCATAAGTTCTAAAACAATTTACCGTACAAAACGAAGAAAGCGTACCATTGCCTGTTCGGAGTGGACGTCTCGTGTGCTCCTTACTACACCCGCGTACCTCCCAGCTAATGCTAGGGGTACTCTTCTTCCCCCTTAGCCCCCTGAGCCGCAAAGGGGCCACACACTCACTATCTAGAGATTTCGACTAGCATCGAACTCACCTCGCAAGGTTGAGCTACTCCTAGAGTCACTCATAGGTGTCCCCAAATTCTCTTACAGGATTTAATGGATTTCCCTATTATTAAATTGCTAGTTCAGTTTAAATTAGAAAGCTCTTAAATGGTGGATACTTTACTAAGTTTTACTTTCCTCTTTTTCCCTTATGTTCCCCTTTTTCCCTTTTCTCATTTAATTAGTATATTTTAAATTATCAAAATAATAAAACAATTAATTCCCCTCTTTTTTTAAATTTTATTCCAACATATATATATATATATGAATAATTTAAATTTCTTACTCCCTCTGTGTTACAAGATTTAACG
>JASDQU010174197.1:5633-15895 GCA_032191745.1 Picea mariana | reverse complement strand
ACTGTCAGGGAGGCAGTGGATTCATAGGATGAAAAACTCTAGAAAAAGGTCATGGATGAAGAAATTCCAATCTTGGATAAGAATGAGGCTTGAGATCTAGTGGAGTTGTCGACTGGAAGAAATCCCATTGGCAAAAAATGGGTATTTAAAAATAAGTTGAATGCAGAAGGAAAAGTGGAGAAATACAAAGACCGGTTAGTATCAAAGGGTTATTCTAAGGTTCAGGGAATTGATTTTGGTGAGATTTTTTCTCCTGTTGCCAAGTTAACTTCTATTAGATTTATGTTATTTGTTGTTGTTGCATTTTATTTTGAAGTAGAATAGATGGATGTAAAGACATCATTCCTACATGGGGATATGGAATAAGAAATCTATATGAAGCAACCGCAAGGCTTTGTTGAGATGGGAAAGTAGGAGCTGGTATGCAAGGTGAAAAATTCCTTGTATGGTTTAAAACAATCACCAAGGATGTGGTATCAAAAAATTGATACTTATATGTTGGGACTTGGCTTCACAATAAGCAAAGAGGATCACCATGTGTATTTTAAATTAAATGGTGTTCATTTGATTTATTTTCTCTTGTATGTGGATGACATGTTGTCGATAGGAAACAACAAGGAGAATATCTAGGATGTGAAAACTTAGTTTTCCTCTAAATTTGAAATGAAGGATCTCGGTGCTAAAAATTTCATTTTGGGCATGGAAATTAAAAGAGATCAGGAAAAGAAGAAACTCTGGTTAAATTAGAGAAAATATTTCGAGACAATATTCCAGAGGTTTAATATGCAAGAATGTAAACCGGTCAAGGTCCCTATTCATGTTGGTTTAAAGTTATTTTTGGATCAGTGTCCCAAGACATAGGAAGAGGAGGAGGATATGTCTCATGTTCCATATGTGAGTGCAGTTAGCAGTTTGATGTATGCAATGGTATGTAATAGATTGGAAATTGCAAATGCAGTGGAAGTTTTGAGCAGGTATATGTCAAAACCAGGGAAGGAGAATTGGACAACAATAAAAATGGTTTTCAAGTATTTGCATGGCACTGCTAGCTATGGATTGTGCTACCAAGGAAGACCAGGATTGAATAGAGTGTTGGAAATACATGGCTTTAGGATGTAGACTGGGCTAGAGATCTATATCATAGGAGATCTACAAGAGGGTATGTGTTTAACTTATTTGGAGGAGAAATCAGTTGGATGAGAAAAATACAGTCTGTAGTGGCACTTTCAACTATAGAAGTTGAATATGTTGGAGCCGCCTTTGTTTTTTTTAGCCTTTTTTAAATTTAATATCCTAACACTTGAAATCGAAAGATGGTTTTGGTATTCTCCTTTATTTTCCCCAAATTCTTAGGAGTCTCATCACGCAAGTAGTGATGGCTATCATACTCTTAAGGCACGATTTATTTTCTTTTAATCGTTTAAATGAGTCTCTCCTTTTTACCTCGAGATGTTGCATGTTGAAAGTTATAGATCACATAGTTCACAAGTCCCGAGGGGCAAAACAGAGAACTAGTTTAAAAAGTTTACCCAGATCATTACCGAGAGTAAAAATACTCTAAACCGCAGTTAAGCATCATCGGGATTTCATGTCTCGGCGTTTGCTAGCTCCCAAAGTCTTACCATCCTAGCCCCGATAGCCGAAACCGAGAGATTCTTGTTTTAGTAACCCGGGTTAATGTTAAAGGTAAAAAGTTTAGCAGTTGTTAAGCTCTGTCGGGAATTCACAACTCAATGTATTTTCCCTCAAAAGTTATACCTTTGAATCCCCGAGTCGCGAAGTCGCGATAAAAATAGAAACGTAATTAATTAAACACTTAATCTGGTTTTATCCTCCAATTTAATTAGATCATATCATCGCGATCTCGCGATTTCGCAACTCGGCATACAAGCCTCCCGGAAGCTATACCTTCGAAGCCTCGAGTCGCAAAGTCGCGATCTCACGATTTCACAACCCGACATACAAGCCTCCCAGAAGCTATACCTTCGAAGCCCCGAGTCGCGAAGTTAATTAATTAAATGCCTAATCATGGTTACATTTTTTATTAACCAAAGCTAATTATCGCAACCTCGGGTTTTAGAGGTTTAAAGGGTTAAAGTGAAAGCTCTCGATGAGGCGAATTCCAAAAGATTAATTAACATTGAAAAAGGCCTGATTAATTAAGTTAAGCCAGCATTACCAGTGTTCTAATACGAAAATTAATATGCACAGTCTACGAGGCAATTTTAAACTTTCCTTGTCCCAACTTGCATTATGTACTATCAAAATCTAAGACATTAATTGGAAATGAGGCAAATCGACAAGTAAGGATTTGGTTTTTATTGCTAAATTTATATTTAAGAATGATTTGACCGTTCTGTTCCTAAGGAAAACCTAGTTTTAAATGGTCGAAGGCA
Organism: Picea mariana; assembly: GCA_032191745.1. Taxonomy (NCBI): domain Eukaryota; kingdom Viridiplantae; phylum Streptophyta; class Pinopsida; order Pinales; family Pinaceae; genus Picea; species Picea mariana. Next base: position 13,499 of record JASDQU010174197.1, on the reverse strand, counting down.
TGGATCTTTTATTTGTTTTCACAAATTTCATTCCTATTCTACGCAGAGCAAACCTTTCTAGAGAGAACTAATTTCTGTATGTATACATATTGTTATCGTAGGAGAGCTAAAGTAGAATCCCCCACCATGGCCCCGCGAAAATCGTCTAAAGCCACTATTGAGGTTTCAGGAAAAGGTTCAGACAACATTTCTGATACTTCACCTCGAAGTGTCGACTCTGTCAAGACCTGGTCATATATTTCTGAGGTTCTACAGTCTGAATTGGTAGATGTTTCGAATGATTCCAGTGAAAATGAAAAAGACGACCTGATCACCAAATATAAGATCGTCGTCCAGGCTCAAATGCATAAAGTAGCGGCTAGGCCACGTCTGCTCCCTTACTACGATATGGTCTGATGGGCATTAGACCATGTAGATATACCAACCAGAACCATCATCAACGAGCAGAGGGTTACCATTGGAACTTTTAGACCCGAACAATTGCAGGCTATGTACAAGTTTCCAACCGTGTCAGACCTTACATACAATGCCGAATTCTTGGAGAATTTTAAACAGAAGGAATGTGTGCAATATGACAAGACTATGTCTGGTTTAATCAAAGATTGGGTTTCACACCCTACGAAGTTCAGGGCAGACAGTCATGGTATATATTCAATATCTTCTCTGGAACCATAGTTCAAATATGTGGCTATGATGACCTATAGATTATATGGAAGAGAAGACACCACACATTTTTTCCTTCAGTGGGTGCCTCTAATTCATTCGGTTTCCGCAGGCTGTTCCTTCGACTGGGCTAAACTACTATCCGATATTTTGACCAGTCAAGTTATAGAGTATCGAGCGCAGAAGGAGAGAGGAAAGATCACTTCATTCTTTATGTCCGCATATATCATGGACGTCGTGTGTTTTCTGACGCCTTTTCCATTAATGAGTTGGAGATGGAATCCATCGGAAGCTGAGCCCATCCACATCTACCATTCAAATTTGTGGGAAGACAAAGCTTCGGATTTTTTATATGAAATATTTAACTGGGTAATGGTACCGTTGCACGTCACTATCTTCGGCCACCCGCCACCTAGGATCTCAGACAGTATTGTGGTAAATCTGAGTAGTATAGCCGATTGGTACGTGGAAGCAGAATTTTCATATCTCAGGGTTTTTGGTGCTTCTGTCCCTTCGAATGCCTTACCACTATTCATACCCGATAGGCTGGCTTGTCGTGAGATTTCTAGGAAAACCATAATCGGTGGTGTAAGCAAGGAACTGAAAGGATATTCTAAGAAGGTATTGCCACCTTTTCCTATTCTTTTAATTTCCTATTCTTTATTAGATTTCGAGCGTGCTAAAGCTGAGGCAACATCCCTGGAGGACCTGAAATTGGTTCATGTCGAATTCAAAAAGCACGATCCACAGAGGGTCGTAAGTAATCACTTAGCCAATTGCGGGCTAAGAAGGTTCGAACATGAAAATTATCCCTTGGATGATATTTTCTGAGGTGCGAGATCTTATGCCGAGGTTTTGGCTCGGATACAAGCCCTGGCACCCGAAGAGAGGGCCGATGTTTTAAAATTCCAATAACATCGATGAAGTTGTCTTCCCCCAGTATTGCAAGGTGAGAATCCAATAACAACAGAGGTGCAGCAAAAAGAAGCCGAAGGCTCCAAAGACACAACACCTAGACAAGAAAAACACCAGGATAGGGGAGAGCAAACTGGGAGTCTGAAACCAGAAATAAAAAATCTCAATCTGCCGAAAAAGCAGACTCCAGTTGCCACTTTAGGCCAATCATCTAAGAAAATCGGAGATCCCATCGCCTCCATTACTCCCTTACAGTCAACTAAGGGGAGCGTAGACGCAGGGTGGATTTTCAATTAAGAATTGATACCTATAACGATGGAAGAGCTTCCGCCAAATGAGTTCTTTTTTGATAAAAAGAGAAAAGTTGTGGTAAAAAGAGAATTCTATCAAGAAGAGGGATCAACGGCCAAGAAGTTCAAGGTGTTGACCGATGGGAAACATATGAAGAAGGAAGAATTCACGACAGAAATAGTCGGAACATTAGGGGCATATGCTACGGCAAACCAATTTTCAGTCGGGGTTTTGAAAAATCAGCTGAAGCGAAACAATTGCCTCATCAAAACCTTAGAAGCTAAACTAGCCACAGTAGAAGAAGTTGCTAAATACCAGGCAAACACAGGAATAGAACAAGCAAGGATGGCCGATAAAAAGGAAATTGAGCTGCTCAAAGCTAAGCTCGAACAAGCAGAACCAGTAGCTCAGACCAGTCAAATACAGGTAGGCCAACAAAGAGACTTGATAGGGCAGCTACAGGTTAGATTAGAGTTCTTCGAAAGCCAAGTTATAAATATCGGGATATTCCAGTCCCAGGCTATGGAGATTCAGAGCAAGTTTTCTGCAGCCCAGCGAAATTTACTTGCCAAGGTAGAGATGATTCAGGACAATTGTCTGCTTATTGATCAAGTATTAGAAAACTTATCTGTCAGAGAGAGAGAAGCTAGAGCAGCTCAGGTCGCATTTCAAGAGGCTGTAATAGATATAGCAAACGGAGAATCAGGAAAATGTTCTAAGTTTTCCATTTCAGAACAGACCCGAGGTAATATTTTGTTGAAAGAATGGGAACGCAGCATATCAGAAGGCAAATTGCAAGCCAAGAAGGTAAGGAAATCTTGCGAAGAGGCTTTCAGTTCTATAGATGAAAATCTATTAGAAATTTATAGCGAGAGTAATGCTGAGACACTGAGCCAAATGAATATGGCAAAACTCTCGCTTGATATAAATGAGAAAAAAGAAAGAGATTCAGCCAAAGTCTCACAAGTAACTCTAGCAGACATAGTTCAAATAGATAAATGGATTATTAAACCAAGTGTGCAATTGTGTGCTATCGACACCCTAGACTGACATATGGAAGAAAGGTTGTTGTAATTAGTCAGAGATTGTTACATTTTTGAGGCCAATTGTCAAGCGGAACCTTCAAGGTTGATATCTCGGCTGGCGGAAAAATGTGTCACTTGTACCGAGCATGCGAGAGGACAGGCTTCTGGTACCAAATGAATACATAGGATAAAGAAATGAAACGATTGATCTCCTTCTCGTTGTAACTAAAAATCTTGGAACGATTGGGATTCCATCATATGTAAATTTGTATAAATATACAACAGAAGGAAAGAACAAGGGATGGACCTTTTTGGGTCGATTGTAATAGAGACTTTTCTCCCTCGAGAGTTAATATAAAGAAAATTTGAAGATTCTCGATTCCATCACGACTATGTTATGAGTTTGTTACCTTATATTTCATATTTCATTTCATTTCATATATGTATCTGATGAATGCTTCATTATAATTTAGTACAACCTCTACTATAGTGAATAAATTTTAGTTTTCTATATTGTTTACCATTTTTCCTCTGTACCAGCTATCAGCAGGTATAAGACCAGTGAACATTTTAGATTTCTATATATATTTTATGCTTCATTAGGTTATTTCTTTATCTTTTTTCTTCTTCTGTTTATAAGTGAGATTCTCCCTTGATAGGAGCCTTACATGATAGACAACTTAATGTTTTTCTTACACCTCATACACATTTATTAAAATATAACTCAGATACGAGAAAGGGCCTTTGGTTTGCATCATGTTTTCACTATCAGAGCTATAACTCTCCTTTATACAACCAAAATCAAGACAGCATCTAAAACATTTCTTTGATATTTTCTTATCATTTTGTTCCTCTATGACTGTCCCTGTGACAAGACAGCCTAATATTGAACCCGGACTATCAGATCAAACACATATTGCATTGAATCTTTTTTATACTATTCTTAAAACAACCACTACCCAGGTAGAACTGGAACATTCGTGGGCAGCGATTGAAAGGGATATAAACATCCAGGAACAGTTGGAAGCTAGACAAAAAACTAGAAATCAACCCTAGTTTCCCTTGCCAAAGGTTGACATTTCTTCATTCTCTACCCCTTACTCACTTTCGGATGCCTAGACACTATACTTCTAATCCTTGAGTATAGACTCTAGAACAACATCTTTTTGGCGCCGTTGCTGGGGACCGAAGTTATGAAATCTTTTTCCCTAGGAAAACTACATTTTTTTGTTGAAAGTGCCACCCTTTGATAGTGAACAAAGAGTGCACACCTTTTAAAGGATTTCCAATCTTTCACTTGGAGACTCCACGATTAATAAGATGGCATCTGGACGAAGGAATACCAGGAAAAACCCAAATGGTAAAAAAACCACACCTGTTACCGATCCTGAGAAGATTTTAAAGGAGAGAGGCTCTCTTAAGCCGACCCCTGCAGTCTATCAGCTTCAATACCCACAACTGAAGACCAAGAGTTCTTATGAACCTTCAACTTCACGCAACCCTCTTTTTGACACTAAGGATCTAACATCAAACTACTCTGAAGATAGAAGCGAAACCCGTCCGATCACCTCTGTAGAACATAAAGGGAAAAGTCCTGTAGAAAATTTATCTACTGTCGATATATCGTCGACTCTTCAGTTGAATTTCGTGACCTCACACAGTCTCGAAGAATATTTCACACAATCAGTTTCCACACCCGTTGGTTCCCCTGACTACATCTCTTGCAAGTCCGAAGAGCCAAGCCCTCGCATCCCTTACCAATCATCCTCGGATTTTTCACCCCGTGAAGAAAGTAAAGATTCACTTTTAATCTTCCAAAACCCCCTTTACAACTTTCCACTGATAATGATGGAAGCCACCGGAGGGGGAGGTGGAGGGGTTGTCGGAGGAGGAGGTGGAGGTGCTCCTGGGGGAGGAGCTGGAGGCCAAGGGCCTGCCCCCCCTCCAAGAGTGTTTGCTAAAGTGGTATAAATATATGCTCTTTTGGTATTGCCCATTCCTTTGCACGACCTTCTCGAAAATTATATAAAAAATTTGCCAAAATTCACTGGAGAAGGAGATCTGACCGTAGCCGAACACACAAATTTATTTGATCAATTCGCAGACATCTTAGGTATCGAACATGAAGATGTGTATTCGAGGCTTTTCGTCCAAACCTTCGAAGGTCAGGTCCGAACTTAGTTTTGGAGTCTACCTGCAGGATCTATCTTGTCCTATGATGCCTTGGAAGATGCTTTCCTTAGACAATGGGGTGAAAGAAAGGACCACCTATACTATTTAACCGAGTTTGGGTCTTTAAGAAAAAAGAATTCAGAAACAGTTATGGAGTTTATTTAAATATTCAACATGCTGTATAACAAAATCCCAGTCGAGGTTAAACCATCCCAACCCGCAGCCAAAGTAACTTTCACGGGGGATTTCGAACCAGATTTTGCACTTCTTTTACGAGAAAGAAGGGGAGCTACTCTAAACCGAATGCAAGATGATGCTGTATAAATTGAGTCAAATATGATGGCTTCTGGTAAGTTAAAAGGTAAAGTAGAAACGGGAAATCGAGAAACTAGATGCTTTAGAGAACAAGCAGGGTCGTCAGGGTCTAATAGATACACAGATGACAAAGTAGACGATATGGCCAGGGTAATTAAGGAGCTGTATAATAAGATATCCAGGATGGAGCTAGAATAGGCCAAAGTCGATTCTTTCGCCAAAAAGGATTTCAAGAGGAATTCCAATCCCCCAAACCAACAAAGACAGATAAAAAATGAAGATCAGAAAATACAAACTCCCCTAAAAAATGAAAATTTTATAAGAGCGAATGATCTCCAAGATTTCAGAGGTTTAGATGATGATGTCATGAAATTGGGTGATGACTGCACACAACCTTATCTGACTAGAGAGGATTATGAAAAATATCCGAACACTCAACAATCGTCTATTGAGGGTGAAGAAAGAGATTATACTGACCTTTGTAGTTATCAAGAAGAAACTGGTATGATAATGGCCGAGGTCCAACCTAGGTATAACTTGAGATCTAAGGGTAAGCCTATTTCAACTACTCAACCTAAGAGAATTCTCCCAAGAGGTCAAACTTATGAGCCTACCCCAGAAGAAACCATGTTACCTAACATCAATGCGAAAGTAGTAAATGCACAAGAACCCGAAATGAAAAAGGTTGAGACTAAAACATAGGAAACTGAAGAAGCTAATACAAATACACCTTTAACCAAGATCATGAGTAATAAGGCAGTCCAGACAAATAAGTTGGAAAAGAAGGATCCATAAGTCCCAACTAGAGAAGCAGACAAGGTGAGCGGAGTTTTTAGTTTCGAAAACGAGATAAATAAAATTAAGATACCAATTCCTCTTGTAGAGTTAGCGAAAAACCCAAGTTATCGAAAGCAGATTACCAAAGTGATAGGTGTTTCAGAGCTAGAAAGCCAATCTGACGTTTTAAACCTGGAAGATGATAAGCCCAACATCACTTTTGGTCCATATTTTGAAGGAGCCAAAGACACTGTTGCTCCCTTTTATATCACCTTAAACGTGTACGATCAACTGCTACATAATTGCATGCTAGACTCTGGAGCCTCACATAACGTGATGCCTAAAATTATTATGGATAGATTGGGTCTCCAGATCACCAGACCTTATGGAGATCTTTACTCATTTGATTCAAGAAACGTTAAGTGTATTGGAATGATAAAGGATTTAGTAGTCACCCTGGCACAGGCCCCAGTTAAGAGCATCTTGATGGATGTGGTCATTGCTGATATTCCCCCCAAGTACGACTTACTGTTGTCTAGGTCATGGGGAGCCAAGCTGGGGGGTTCTCTTCAGCTAGATATGACGTACGCCATGATTCCTATGTTTGGTGGGAAATTTACTCGGTTGTACAGGGAGATGAGGTTAGCATATACAGTAAGCGACTTCCAAAATCTGAACAATTTCCCTATTTACATTGCAGATCAAGATTTAGGAAATTGTATCTTATCTTTTGACGACGATTTAGATGGTTACACAGAGGAAAACGATATAGAGCATGAAGAGTCAGGTTACATGACCGAGGATATGTGTAGCACCGGTATCTGGAAAATGTTTTTTGACGGTGCCCTGTCTTGCGAAGGGGATTGTGCAGGAGTGCTTTTTGTGGCACCTGAAGAAAGGTTCGTTGTCCCTTTTTCTTATAGACTACAATGGGATATAGATTATACTAACAATGTATGTGAATACGAAGCCTTGGTCTTAGGATTAGAGGCTACCAGGAAGCTAAAAATAAAAAACCTAGAGGTATACAGAGATGCGGAGTTGATAGTCAAACAAATAAATCGGCAATACCAAGCCAAGCATCCCAGATTAAGATCATACAGAAATTGTGCTTGGGATCTGATGGAAAACTTTTTCTCATCTATAAATGTCCACTTCATCCCGTGCACATAAAACTTACAGGCTGATGCATTAGCTAAAGCAACTTCAACTTTCACTCCTCCTACGACCTTTAAATTGAAGTATCACATAGAGATAAGACACATACCATCTATACCGGATAATGTCCAACACTGGCAGGTTTTTGAGGATAATGAACAAATTAAGAAGTTTCTTGAAGCAGTAGGTGAATTTTCCAAAACTCACGCAGATCAAAAAAATCAAAATGACCATATATGGATCATGCAAGAAGGGGAGGACCCTCAAGCTTTCTAAGACAAAATCGCAAATCATCGCATGTTGGTCCTAAAAAATAACCAGATTCCGAAAGGACTGATCCCTCTGGAAAGATTGTTTGATCAAAATGACATACCTGTAAAATCCACCTTACAACCCCAACCAGAAGAGGTTGAGGACTGTGACATACGAACCAAAGAAGAGTCCACGATGGTTAAAATATCTAAACTCCTTCCCCCTGAAATAAAAGGCAAGTATAAGGACCTACTCAGACAATTTAAAGATGTTTTCACCTGGTATTACGACTAGTTAA